>CAUYSK010075322.1:0-27932 GCA_963575035.1 Avahi laniger
CCTCTCACTAAAATCAACTCATGCTGGGTAACAGATTTAAATCTAAGGAGTGTAACGCTTCGAATTCTAGAGGAAGATGTTGGAAATACTGTTCTCGACATTGGCCTAGGCACAGAATTTATGAAGAAGACCCCAAAGGCAATCACAGCAACAACCAAAATAAATACATGGGACCTGATCAAATTAAAAAGCTTCTACACAGCCAAAGAAAGTGTCACAAAAGCAAACAGACAATCTACAGAATGGGAGAAAATTTTTGCATGCTACAAATCCGATAAAGGGCTGATAACCAGAATCTACTTAGAACTTGAGAAAATCAACAAGAAAAAATCAAACGACCCTATCAAATGTGGGCAAAGGACTTGAACAGAAACTTTCAAAAGAAGACAGAATAATGGCCAAAAAAGATATGAAAAAATGCTCAACATCTCCAATCATCAGGGAAATGCAAATTAAAACCACAGTGAGATATCAGTTATCTCCAGTGATACTGGTCTTTATCAAAAAGTCCCAAAAAAATAAATTTTGGCATGGATGCAGAGAGATAGGAATACTCATGCACTGTTGGTGTGATTGCAAACTAGTTCAACCTCTGTGGAAAGCAATATGAAGATACCTTAAAGAGATACAAGTAGAAGTACCATTCGATCCAGTATTCCATTACTGGGCAGCTACCCAAAAGAGCAAATGATACTGTATAAGAAAGGCACCTGCACCCAAATGTTTATAGCAGCACAATTCACAGTTGCAAAGATGTGGAAACAACCCAAGTATCCATCAATACATGAGTGGATTAATAAAATGTGATATATGTATACCATGAAGTACTATTCAGCTTTAAGAAACAATGGTGATATAGCACCTCTTGTATACTCCTGGATAGAGCTGAAATGCATTCTACTAAGTGAGGTATGCCTAGAATGGAAAGACAAGCACCACATGTACTCATCGTCAAATTGGTATTAATTGATCAACACATAAGTGCACATATAAGAATAACATCTATTGGATGTTGGGCAGGGGAGAGTGGGGCTGGGGGAAGAGGGAGGAGGGGACGGGTATATGCATACACCAAGAGTGCAATGTCCATCACCCGAAGGATGGACATATTTGAAACTCGGACTTAGGGGGGGAACAAGGGGGTAAGGACAACATACATAACCTAAACATCTGTGCCCCCATAATATGCTGAAATAAAGAAAAGCAAATTATCCTTCCTTCACCGTACCTAAAATAAATATGTTTAGTTATATGTATGTTTAATATATATTTTATAATTATTAGAAGAATATGTGTTATCTTTGTGATCTGGTGGTAGGAAAGAATCTCTCAAATGTGTCACAAAAAAGCATATACATCAAATAAAGAGATTCAATGAAGTTGACTATATCCTACACTGAGGTTGATTTGAGGTAAACAACAATAAAAAAGTCAAGCAATCTTGGAGTGCGTGTGCATGTGTGTTTGCGTGTGCGTTTATGTGCCTCTCAGCTTGGTTACAAGTGCGTTAGAGGACTTGGGGGAGAGGAATAAAAGGTACTGCAGACATTAAGCAAAGATTCACGTGGTACTTAAGAAGGATTAAAAGATAAATTTGAGCATCTATTAGTTCAACTCATCTATGAGTTGAAGTCATAGAGGAATTTGTTTTTTATCTACTAGAGGTTACTGGGGGTAAAATATTTCTGAAGTAATAAGACAACACAAGTCATCTCCCAGGAAAATCACTGTGATGGGAGTTATGGGCTGGTATAACTCAGACAAGTCCCCTCCTACCTGCCCTCATAAAGGAAGGCACAACACAACAGGAGCTTTGATTTCTGAATTCCTTCACCTCCTTATGCCATTCTGTAGGAAAGGATCTAAGACAGGACCTCGCCATCCTGTCTGTCAGAGAATTACACAGTTTAGCAGTTTGGAGACATTTTTCACAGATATTATTCATTGTGCCTGAGAGTTTATCTGTAAGGTGGCATTTCAATAAGGATACATTTCTTCCTGCCTAAAAATAATTACAACTAATAATTTTGCTATGAATTGAGATGTCTATCTGCTGTCTAACTACTGTCTCTCATATCTCTTCTGCAAAATAAATGAAAGAAGCAAGTGATTCTGTATCCTCAGTCAAGGTAAATACCACATCATATCTACTGAATACTTCCAACAATTCAGGTTATTATATTTCTAAATTAAGCACAAAAATAAAATCAGTGAATAAATGACCATTTGAAATGTTGTGTGATTCAAAGGGACTGATGTCACACATAGGAAGTGTTATTTCTCATGAGTACTTAAAAACTAATCAAAGATTAATTAAAGAATTATCCACAGCTCCATACAAAGGAGAAAATAGCATTTTTCATCTGAAATCTGAAATAGTTAATACAGGTTTTCAACAAAGCACTGGATTAGGAGTCAGGGCACTTGGGGTATAGGTCCACTTCTGACAAGATTTGCTGCTGGTCCAAATGAGGCAAATGCCATTCCTGCTTTTCATTTTAATCCTGAAGCTAGGATGATAATTATTTAACATTATAAACTTTCAATATTGTTCGAAGGCCATTTTTCAGTTTATGATCTATAGAAAGAATAAAAACACAAAAGAAATGAACACAGAGAGAATACTCAGCGTGATAAGAGACAAAGTCCTTGTGTTTCATTGCAAAATGTAGGTCCCCATGATTACTTGAAAAGGACTCAAGAATTTAACATCACAATAGTATATTCATGTAGTTCCCTAGTGTAAAATACACTCCTATGCATGCACTTTCAACGCTATGCCAGCACATAACGTAATTCTAGAGAACAACATTCATTGTAAAAGTTGATGACAGCCATTATATTATAGGTTAAGTGAAATAATAATGGCAGGATGTGATAATGAAAATCTTCTTCGACAAATAATAGAATGAGAAAAAGCACTTTATTCCTTCCTTATAAAAGGCTTCTGATTAAAAGTGAATTCCATGATGGGCTAAACAAATACCATCCATTGAGGTGTTAGAAGAAAATAATAGAAATTTTGCCTATATTTATTTTTCATCACACATCTTTTAATTCCTATGTTTTGTGTTTTTATAATTCACATAAATACTAGTGATACATGCTTATAATTAATAAATAAAGAGTACAATAGCACCATTTCATGTCTTCATCAAATCTTCTTTATGAAAAGTATTCGACATCACTAATTATCAGGGAAATGCAGATTAAGACCACAATGAGATGTCACCATACCCTAGAAAAACATAAAAGCCCAAGAACAATAGATGCTGGCATAGATGCAGAGAGAAAGGGATGCTTATACATTGTTGGTGAGATTGCAAATTAGTACAACCTCTCTGGAAAACAGGATGGTGATTCCTCATAGAACTAAAAGTAGACCTACCGTTCAATTCAGCAATCCCACTATTGGGTATTTACCCAAAGAAAAATAAGACTTTTCATCAAAAATACACCTGCACCCGAATAGTTATTATAGCAGCACAATTTGAAGTTGCAAAGATGTGGAATCAACCTAAGTGCTCATCAATTCATGAGTGCATTAAATTAGTTTTCTTATTGGTTCCTCTTCCTCTAGTCTCACCCAGACCCCTCCAATACTTTCTCTATATTGTCAGCAGAGATATCTTTTTAAAGTAAGCATCTGACTTTGTTATTCTTTAGCTTAAAATATGTTCAAAGGATCCATGTTACCTAAAAGAAAATAAAAAGAATGTCAAGATCTGGTCAGTGCGGACTTCTACAAGTTTATTTCTCATTATATACCCTTGACACTCTTCACGTAAACGGTACTGAACCATTTCAATCCACTGTTAAACTTGTTCAGATCACACTTCGCCTGTAACAGTATTTTAAGTTGGAAGTTTGAACTAAGTCATCACAATACAATAGAAATGGAATCCCAAACTGAGGTGCCAGAATAAAAAACAGATTTTCAATGGAAAAATTCTAGAACCAGGTAGAGATTAATTTTAGGTTATATTTCCTGGAAACAGATCGTGAGATGAGGGGTTATGTGCAGGAGGTTTATTGTGAGTGCTCTGGGGAGACATACTTGTAAGGAAGTAAGCAAAGCACGGTTTGAGCAGAGGGAGAATCTTATCCCCACTGCTTTGGAAATAGAGCCTTACAGAATACTACAGAAATAACCGGACCTTGAATATTCAGCTTTTCAGAGTTGTCAAATTGAAGAAAGGGGGTTGAGTCTTTGAACCCTAACATCAGCCAATCATTGTCCACAGATCACCTGGTGGAAGGTTGTGGTAAACTTGAGTGAAGATGCAATGCTAGTTGGGGGACCCAGCTGTAAGCCATTGGCAGATGTTCCCAGGATTGTCCCAGAAAAAAGGATCTCAGTGGATCAACATATTACCTACTACAAAGCTCTAAAGCCCAAACAAGGATATTAAAAGTTTAACTTAAGAGAGATAAGGGGAACACTTGTTAATAATTTATGTTTTTAAGAGAATTGCTCCTGTGCTCTAAAGGATAAAAGGTTTTTTTGTGTGGGGAGCAGAAGGGGGCTATTATTTTCATTTCAAACTTAAGAAAAGAAGCTTCAATGACACCAACTTAAAAACCCTGAGATGGGTCTCCTGAAGTTTGAGAAACACAATAGACTGTGATCTGACTCCATCCACAAAAATAGGGAAGGCATGATAAGTTAACTTTGGTGGCTGGTGAAAATAAGTTGCTGTTGCATATGGGAAGCCATGTACTCCACTCCAGTGGTTATTCAAAGACTCAAGAGCTAAATAAGTTTGCTAAGGTAAATATTCAAGTGATTATAATACCAGAAATACTATGAACAAAGCTATAAAAAAGATTCAAGACAATTGTTAGTGGGTTGTAAAAAAGAAAATTCCTTCTAGTTTGAAAAAGTAGGGAAAAGTTTCATACATTAATCAATGTTTTATATGGTGTTAAAGAACTGTTATGGAGAGAGGGAGAAATCTAAGAAGGGAGGTTTTAGGTGAAGCAAACAGCCAGAGGCAAAGCACCAGAGTAGAAAATACTATGAAAGAAGACTATATCAAATGACACAATGAAATACCACTGTGGACTTGTATTCGTTTGCTAGGATTTCCATAAGAAAATACAACAGACTAGGTTGCTTAAAGGATAGAAATTTATTTACTCAGAGTTCTAGAGACTAGAAGTCAGAGATCAAGGTGTCAGCAGGGTTGGTTTCTCCTGAGGCCTCTCTCCTTGGCTTGCAGATGGCTGTCTTCTTACTGCGGCCTCATATGGTCTTTCCTCTGTGTGCACACATCCTTTGATATCTCTCTGTGTGTCCAAAATTCCTCTTCTCATAAGGACACCAGTCAGGTTGGATTAGGGACCACTGAAAAGGCTTTATTTTAACTTAATCATCTCTTTAAAGACACCATCTCCAAATACAGTCATATCCTGAGCTACTGGGGTTTAGGGCTTCAACATATGGATTTGGGGGGAACATAATTCAGCTCATAATTGGACCTTAGTATAAATAACCTACTTATAAAATGTCATGTATTTGTAAACCTGAGACAGAATTGTGTAACAGAAAGAAGTTAAAATTTTTGGCATTAGACAGCCTTGTGATAATTCCTAGTTTAGCTACTTACTAGTAAATTAATAGTTTGGCCTTGAAAAACTTATGTAATTTCTTTGATCTTATGTTTCCTCAACTGGAAAATGGGTACAAAAATAAATGTCTACTTTGTTGGGTGGTTTTGAAGGTTAAAGAATGGTATGGTTCTAATTTAACACAGAATCTGACAGACTAATTTATGAATCAATATTATTTCTCTTTACTTTATCTCCTTCTAATCTCTGTCTTCTTATACTTTCTCTGTTAAGACAAGTCTGCTCCATGCCAATACAAATGACAAAAATGTCCGAACTCTTTAATCTTTGCTCAAATAGCACATTCTTAGTGAGGTCCTAATTGATCATTATTTTAAAAATCATAGCTCCCTATTTCCCATGCCAATATATCTTCATACACTCCTTGTTTATTGTCCTTTATAGTACCCACCAACTAACATATATTTATTTACTTGTTATTTGTTTGTTGTCTGACTAGCCCCACCCTGACTAGAATGTCAGCTTATTGAGAGTAGAAACACAGTCTTTCTTGTTTTCTGTTTTATCCCCAGTGCCTAGAACAGGGTATAGAACATAACAGGTACTCAAAAATATTTGTTGAATTAGTAAATGAATGAGGAATACTATTTAGAGAAACATAATTAACTTGTACTATAATCAAATCCATTGTATATAATATCAATACTTAAAGAATATTCAATCCAAGAATTAGGATTATACCTGACATACATCCAAAGGCTTAAAAAGGTATGGTTAATAGACCACTGATATTGTCAATTGACTTTACATTTCATAGTTACCAGGCAGGCACCCCTATAGAACTAAGCTTTGCCTACCCACTCTCCCCCCAAGTCCAAGTTTCAAGTGTGCCCATCCCTTGGATGGTGCGCATTGCACTTTTTGTGTGTGCAAATACCCGTCCTCTCCTTCCCCTCCCCCTTCCCCTGCCCTACATCCAATAGATGTTATTCTTATATGTGCACTTATGTATTGATCAGTTAATACCAATTTGATGATGAGTACATGTGGTGCTTGTTTTTCCATTCTTGGGATACTTCACTTAGTAGAATGCCTTCCAGCTCTATCCAGGGGTATACAAGAGGTGCTATATCACCATTGTTTCTTAAAGCTGAATAGTACTCCATGGTATACATATACCACATTTTATTAATCCACTCATGTATTGATGGACACTTGGGTTGTTTCCACATCTTTGCAATTGTGAATTGTGCGACTATAAACATTCGGGTGCAGGTGTCTTTCTTATAGAGTACCATTTATTCTTTTGGGTAGATGCCCAGTAATGGGATTGATGTAGTATTTTTTTATTGACTCTACATTGACTTGAGACCTCTGTAATTCCAGTTTGTGGAGGCAGCATTTATAAAGAAGTAATATAGTAGGAGTTAAATGTGCTTAAATATGTCTTACTTTGGAAATGCTTTGAACCTAATTATTAATATTTTCTCTTAATGACTTTCATTGCAAATTAAAATTTTGTTCTTACAGAATATGGGTTGGCCTTAAGACTTCCACTTATTAGTTTCTTCTCATATGAGGTTCTGAGCTTCTATTCCTTTAGCACCTGCGCAAAAAAAAATTTAACTTAGTAGCTGCCTTGTGTACAAAGAAAAATGATTCTTGGAGGTGCTGATCTGTGCCAGGAATTCTAGCAGTAGGCGATGGAAAGCATCAATATCTCTTTGGAAAAGCAGGTACTTAAAAATGACAGTTATTTCCGGATTGAACTCTGGAAGAATAAAGATGATGAACATTCTTTTATACTTTATGCCTTGAGATTTAGACAGTCTTCTTACCTCATATCATACAACACACACCGCAAGTGATTAAAAGAAGTACTTATTTTGCTCCACCAACGATGTCACCTGATGACATCATGCCAAAGTTGTGACAGCCACTAAAGACTGTGGACTTTGCTTATCTGATTCTCTCGCTTTGGTCTCATTTTCATGTGGCAGCTTTAGCCACGCTGGCACCACTGTGGTATTCCAAACCATCGTATTTTACTGAAGGTCCTTAAAAATGTTCCTCTCATAGGTAGATAGATCTATGAATAGACAAGCAATCTGTCCACTGATGTATATCTTGCGTTGCCTCTAGCTACAGTCTTTTGTCTCTCTTTTCCATTAGAGCAACCCTTGCAAAAATCATCTGCCTATGTTTTCTCTGTATTTTCTCCTAGTTACCCCCATGCTATAGTAACAAACACCTCAATTTTAGAAATTATCTTGCCTGCTAAATCCAACGGCCATTTATTCCTTAATTTATCTGACCCTCAAAACAACCATGTCCTTCTTGAAACTATCTTCATATTGTTCTGGTTGTCCTTCTCTTTCCCATCCACTCATAGCATCCTTAACTTAGTGGGTGGTCCCTAAGTTTCTCTTCTCAGCCTCTTCTCACGCTGCACATGCTTTCTGGTGATCTCACCCATATCTAGGGTGTCACGAGGGGACTGACTTCCAAATACACAGCTTTAGCTCAGATCACACCTCTGTGTTGCCACCGAAAAAATAATCTGCAATCATGTCAAATCTATATCTAAAACTGAGTTTTCTAACTTTTCTTCCAAATCAGCTCCTTTCACGTTAACACTTTTCAGTGAAACCATCACCATCTATCTATGCCTTAAGCTAAAAACCTGGGTGTCATCCTTGACTCTTGCATGTCCCCGTTACCCTCCCACCTCCCACATCTAATTTTCTCTTGAATCTGTCACCATCCCCAGCACTTTTGCTTTCAAAAGGGTCATTACCATTTTCCCTTTGAATTTACCATACAGAACCACAACTTATACCAGCCCTTTCCATATGCTCTCTGCTTAGAAGGTCCTTCTACTCCTTCTATACCTTTGACCTTTCACATTGCCCTTGAAGAAAATATCTAGGTCAATGTCTCTTAAAATGTGGTCTGTGGACCAGCAGCAACAGCATTACCTGGGAACTTATTAGAAAATTCTTAGATACCACCTTAGACTTACTGAGTCAAAAACTCTGGGGAAAGAACCAAGCAATCTGTGTTTTAACAAGCACCCCTGGGAATTCTGATGTACATCAAAATTAGCTTAGGAGAGGAGTCAGCAAACTTTTTCTGCTCAGGTCCATATGGTAAATATTTAGGCTTTGCAGGCCAAGAGGCAAAATAAAGGATATCATGTGAGTTCTTATGTGACCAAAAAAATAGACAAATGCGCACAAAGTTTTTATTGATGAAATTCAAAATATTATTTATGGACACATAAATTTGAATTTCATATAATATTCACAAATAATGAAATATTATTATTCTACTTTTTAAAAACTATTTAAGAATGTAAAAAACATTCTTAGTTTATGGCTATATCAACAAAAGACATTGGCTCAGATTGGGCCCACTTCTGTGGTATGCTCACTCCTGACCTGCCTTCAGCCATCACTAGCTCTCACTAGTCTTATAATTACCATAGCCTTGAACATCTTGTTTACGTTTTAGTCATCTGTTTGTGCGCCCCCTTCTTTAATACATCTTAATTGCCTTGAGGGTAGTAATTACATTTTATTAATCTATATGTCATCAGCAGAACGTATAGTGCCTGGCTCAGTAAACATTTGTTCAGTGACTACAGGAAAGACTGAATATATTGGAAAGCATCGATTGCCATTCATGTAAATCTTCCTGATTTATTTGGTATGTTTCCTAATTTTTAAACATTTTCTTTTTTTTGTTGGACTTTGCTTCCTTGCTTGTTTCTGGTTTATAAATATCCATATGCAGGAATTCATTTTTTTCATTTCTTTTCCTTCTCTTACGGACATCTTCACCTCCACTCATCCTATAGTCCACACCAGCTGCAACATAGGCAGTATTTATTGTGGGTGCCATTTTTTCAGTTAACATTTCATGATTTCGTTGCTGAGAAAGAAAAAAAAATAGATACAGACTCTCTGCCATGCATGAGGTTTTAAATTACCGTGGTTCTTCCTCTTAAAAATCTTCTGCCACCAATTACAACGTTTTACTGAACTTCTTAGTCACAGCCCAACTGTTTTGATCACACAACTATATTTGTTTAAGTTTTTGTTTTGAAATAATTTTAGGCTTACAGAAAAGTAGCAAAAATTGTACAGGGAGTTCCTGTATACATTTTACCCAGCTTCTTCTAATGTTACCATCATATATAACCATATTAGGATTATCAAAAGCAAGGAGTTAACATTGATACAATGCTATTAACTAAACTGCAGACTTTATTCAGATTTCAGAATTGGTTTTTCATGAATGTCCTTTTTCGATTCTAGGATCTCCACAGTTCCATGTTATGTTGAGGTTTTCAATGTAACAATAGTCATTCATCTGGCGATGTTGATCTCAATCCTCGGACTAAGGTGGTATCTGCAAGCCACACCTTGTACTTAAGGTGATCCCACTTTAGGTGAAATGACTCTTAAAGCATTCTGGTATTAAATGTGATCCTGAGTAACACAATATATGCTACAATATGATGTCAACAGTTAGCAAAAGGATTTCATTGGATGAAAATAAAATAAACAAAAGGTTAAATAATAAGAATTTGGTGTCATCTATTGTTTCAGACACATGGAATTGAAAAAAAATTGAAATGCTCTGCCCTTATTTATCAATGCATATCAAGGTTTAAGTTGGGCCTCTTCCTGTTCATAGTCTGTTCACACTGAAAAAGAAAACACATGTCAAGAATTAATCTTTTTACTTCATAATTACACAACACTTTGTATCTCTTTTAGGAAGCTTGAGCAAAGGAAGGGAGAAGATTATAAAGGCAGAAGCTTAGTGGTAGAAAGGGCAGTCATTGAGAAGAGCTTTGTCCAGGAAATTCAGTGGCAATTTTCAATGTCCATTTCGCTGCTATATATTGGAAGATTGAGAGAATAACAATGGCACTTTCAATCTGAAGGTAAATTCAATAAATAAAAAATGCTAATTTAAAATGTTCTTTATCTATTTATATTACAAAACATAATATTAATATATATGCAATCCCTATTGTAATAATAATAGTCTGTGATGACAAATTTGATTATATCTAAAGAGAGTTTTTAATGGAATATCCACTTGATTCTCTTTTTATTAGTTTAGGCATGGGTTTATTGACCACCTACAATGTTGCCAGTGTGGGACCAGGTGCTCCTATTTCATCTAAGAAAGGCAGAAAAGATTTCCTGGGAAAGAATTGCCCAGTACACTTTGTACAATTTCTAGTTTATCAATTATTATTGTGCAGTTTATTTACATAGCTGTCTACCCTTTGCCTTGAACCCTAAGCCCCTGTCTTTTCATTTTTGTATCCCAATTATCTGCTTTTAGCACAGTTAAATCCATAAAAAACACCTAGGGGTTAGCAGGAGAGGGTTGTGGAGGAAAGATATATGCGAAAATGCAATGCTATGAGAAAGCACAGCAGCAGCTCAGTCCTGGTGGAGGTCAGTGTGAGGATGGCAGTGAAGCTGGAGGGGTGCTCTGGGGAATGGATAAAAAATGCCCCACAATCAAATTTAAACTTGATCTACAGGTGATTAGTGGCCACTGGGGCCAGGCCACCCATACTGAATTAACTCAGAGAGAGGGTACCTGAGTTACAATAATAAGAGTACAGCCTAATGTTTGGATCCATGCAGGCATTGGGCCATGCAGTGAGTAACAAGATTGGAAGTGTGGAATATAACATGTAATGAAAAGATTTCTTCCCATTTCTGAGCACATAGCCAACTCCAGGAAAAATTCAAACTAGACATAGTCTGCTTTGGTACACTCTTGTCACTTTTTCCCTTCTCTCCTCTCTCTTCCTGATGCTCCCTACCCTTAGTCCTTCTCTCTTCCTCCCCAGACACCTGCCTGTTGCACAGTAACCACCTAATTTTCTTTTCTACCGCAATTCAGAGAATGTGACTTCAATATAAGCAATCTCTGCTGGATTCTAGGAAGGGAAAAGGTGAAATGGCTGATAGTCACACTTCAGGACTTTATTTACTTTTATAAAGAGGGTGCTTGTAGTCCAAGAAAACCTCATAGTTGGTGGGATTTCAGACTGTGAGTGTAAGAGATTGGAGTAAAATACGTCGCTAGGAAGGGAGGAGATTCTTAGGTTTTATGGAAGGAGAGCAGACGCGATGGTCAAATTCTCAAGCTCTCCCTACTTTCTACAACTTTTTCTTCTTCCTTTTTTTCATATACTGCAACTACTCTAAAACCTTAAAATTATTCTGAAACACTCATTTTTCACAACACCTCCTATCCTTTGTTAACTGCTGTATTTCCAACCCACACCGATTGGTTTAGAAGGGACCCAGGAGTTTTCACACACAGCAGTTTAAGAGAAGAAAGAAAGAGCTTTTTGAAGAGGCACAGATGGAGGTTGATTGGAAGTTTGGATTTGGAAATGTGGGGTTTGCAATTACAGGATTAGAGTCAAGACTTCTTCAGAGTGAGCACGAAGCAATTCTTACATGGAAATTTTATAGATTGGATAAAAAAATGTAATAATCATTGGCAATTTCAATTCACCAAATAATCTTGGATACATTTTGTTCTGCATTTTGATGTCATAGTTACTATCTCCATTATTGCAGAGAAGAATAAATTTAAACATTTGTCTAAGACCTTTCTATTCAAAATTTTAATTTTCATAAACTGTTTTCTGTATATTACTGGGCAAATATCCAAAACTTTTGTTATACTATATGCTTATAATTATGATAATTTAGTGATTTCTCCTTTTATTATCTAATGAACCTAATAAACCTAATAATATGAACCTAATAAATAACATATTATTTATCCTACTGAACATGCTAAATATTAGTCTGAAAAGAATGACTTTAGAAATTGATAGATTAATTTTTTTAAACATAAGATAGGAAAATATCCTGCTCAAATTTGAGAATAAACACAGATTGGTTGAATGTCAGTGTAAACCAAACACTTAAGAAATTATTCTAAATAATGTGAGTGCATGGCATTTTTATATTTACAACTAAATGAGGTGTCATTTCTGGCCTGTATCCATTCTGTATATGACTTATAATTTTTTCCATGAACAATAACATTTCTGATGGTTGAAGAATTTTGACAGCTAATGAAAGTAAACAACTACACTGAGATTTTGTTTCATGAATGTTGTAATATGAGACAGAACTTTAAGTTTTAAGCAGTGATAAAATAATATTATAAGCTGTGTTAATATAATATTTAAGCAGTGATAATATAATATTAGTTAAGTAATTGTAATGCAAATTTAATTATACGGTATAGAAGAAAATATTATAATCACAAAACGTTCTCTCTAAACATAAGTCTATATTGTTTTATAAAATTATTCCATCTTACAATATCCTACGGAAGTGTTTGCATCAATGAAATAAGAATATTTGTTACATGTGCTTCAAATAAAATAGTTGTTGGAATTTCAATTTAAAGAATCCTGATACAAACAAAAGTTAAGGTAAACATATAGATATCTCGTACTTTTTTAAAAAACTATAAAAGCTAATGAAATTAGGAAAAATAAAGATTAAAGATTTAATCAAAAATTTTTAAGCATCTGTTTACTTCTAAACTGATTTCAAGAAAAAAATTAACAAAAATTTAAAAGAAAATGATTCATTGATACAAATTATTAATTTGGACTTGTAAAGACTATTATGATATGTATTGTCATTGTAACAGTTTTGATTTGCTGTGCCCTTACCAGTTTTTCTATTTCTTTCCAGAGGTGTTCTGATAAGGACAATGTTTTGATTGTGGAGTTCAAACAATATGAACTTACTTTTCTCTAAGCATTAAGTGAGCTGTAAAATTTCAGCAATAAGATGCTTTATATAAGCTTTGAAGAAAGTATTTTATTCAATTTTATTAGACTTTTATATAATCTAAATAGTGATCTCTGTAAAAGATTGGTAAAAAGACACATAATCTTGACACAAGATTTAAAGAAATTGATACACTTAGCACTATATTGAAATAAAAATGTGTTCATATAACTAAACATTATATCACATGTAAATTCCATCTCTCCTATCTCCCTGAAGTATGTCAGATTCTACATATATACATATCTGAGGGTGCTGCTTATTTTCTCAGACTTTTTATATGTGAGATTTTATTGTTATGAAAAATTTTTGATTGCTTTAATTCTTCTAACTGTTCTTCTTTTAAATGTAATCTGTTTCCTATAGTTTAGCCTCCTATTTTACTGGATATAAACTGCTCTTTTACTTATAGTAAGAATGAGCAAAGTATCTGCACCTCATTTTAGGTAGATTAAAACTAATCTGAACTTTGCTATCAGAGTTATTGATTTTCAATGTATCTCTTTTAGGAAAGAATCATCATATTGCAAATTTTGCATTTTATATTTGCTACTTCTTAACTATTATTGTAGTCACCATCTTCTTTTTTATATAACTTAATTAGTAAAGCATTTTAAATTGGCTTCTGTTCAGTTTCCTTTCCAAGAGTGTATTTCATCAGAATAAACTATATTATACAAGACCTTATATATTTTTTGAAATTTTCAAACATGTTAAACAGGCAAAATTAAGAACACAATGTTTTAATTCAAAATAACACTAATGTATATGTATTCTTTACTTGCTTTCTGGTTAATCACCATTTATTTAATTATACATCAATGTTTACTGCATATAAAATAAATATGCATTTTTACTTGCATTGGGAGTGTAAAGGATGACATGAAATAAAAATTAAGTAAAAGTAGATATGGGCAATAAAAGAGCACGCAACTTAGATATTCAACTTTAAGTAAGATGACTCTCCAAAAGAGAGTAAGAATTCAAGGAAGAATTATGTATTGACCTATAAAATTCTTTTAAGTATAAGCTTTGTTTTAGTGCTTGAATTCTTGAAGAAAAGTTTAGTTTATAATACAACAGAGTTAATTATACCCATTTTGAAAGCATGGAAAATGAGGTTGGATTAGAAAAGAATAGGAATTTAAAAATGCATGTAATCAAATTATAAACGTTGAAGATGTATGTGCTAAAGATACTGAGGACAGAAACTGAAGGGTTACTAATTAATATGTGGGAGAACATAAGGAGGTCAGGAAAAAAGTCACCATTTGTGGTAACAGTAGTGACTATCCCTAAAAAAGAAAAGAAGAAAAAAAGACAATTCTGGTAATTATAGACCAGTCAGCTTAACTTTGATACCAGGGTAGATAGTAGAGCAAATCGTCAAACAATCAATTTGCAATCATCTAGAAGAGCAAAAGTTAGTGGGTAGCAACCAACGTGGTTTTGTGAAGAGCAAATTGTGCCAGGCCAATTTAATTTCCTTCTATGATAGAGTGACAGACCATGTAGATAAGGGCAAAGTAATAGATGTAATCTATCTGGACTTCAGTAACGCTTTTGATTCCTCTCCACATGACATTCTCATCAACAAGCAAGGAGATACGGTCTAGACCATACTTTGGTTAGGTGAGTGCACAGTTGTCTGTGGATTCATACTCCACAGTTGATTATCAGCCACTAGTCATCATCCATCGGGACCATATCAATTGGCACATGAGTAGGCTGGTATCATTAATGAGACCAGTATGCTTCCTTTGATGAAGATGGAATTGGACTGGCATAGAGGCACATTGATAAGCCAATCCCTCTTATACCAAAAAGCGAGAGCCCAATTTCAGGGAAATATTTAGCAGCATCTTGTATCTTATGGGCACATCTGAAAGGTGATAATCTAGGGAATGAGTAACAGACAAGGCTATCAGTTTTACTAATTATTATTCACACGGAACTGTTGTTCCAGGATGTGTAAGTGAAATCAGGTAGCTCTTTGTATTCCGTTAGACTCATCAGAATAAATTATATTCATAAACTCTATAGAAACCTCACTTAAAGAATGCAACTCGAAGAGGGTAGAAGAGGGTTTTTATATTAAGAAGGACAGAATGTTTATATATAATGATCCAGAAATAACTGAATGGAGCACCTTTATCCTGACCTAGATCATAGATTTGAGAACATTTAGTTTACAGATCATATGCTGGTGAGCAATAATAAAATTTGTTAACTTTGCAGATAAGAAGAAAGTTCCAAACAATTTTGACATTTTGGGAAAATAGTCTATGGAAAAAAACAAGATAAAGGCCATGGGAATGAGACAGATAAAAGATAGGAAAAATGACTGGCCTGGCTCTGCACTTTGGGAACAGGCTCCAAAATATCAGTGAGCCATACTTGGATATCTATGAGCAGGGTTGTGTGATATTTTTAATGGATTAACAAGAGTGGGCCATGAAAGCTTAACATGCTTAAATTCATTTGTAGAGTGGAAGTAATAAAAACTAATATTTATTAACATATGGTTCCAAAAACCCTTTAAGTAAGGTACTGTTAATTCACATTTTATAATGCCTCATGTAAAGCTATTTGAGCACAAAAGGTACATAGTAGAGGGGAGACATGTTTTTATTAGAAGACACATAAATAATGACCTAGAAAACAATCTGAAGTGATTGAGTGATGAACTTGATTCCTTGGTTCATAGTAAGTGAACTTTGAGTCTTATTAATCACTGCAATCTCTTCAGGGTATCCAGCCTGTTTTGTGGCTCCATTTGAACCCTGTGATTTCATGAATAACATTCCCCTGCAGATAGTTGGTCGGAGCTACCCTTATTTTAAAAATATTTGTATTCTGTGGATTCTCAAGAAGTAACAAGCAGGGCTTTCTTAGAGATAACTCCCCCAGGATTAAGTCCAAGGGAGTGGTTCTTAAACATTTTTCTTCCACAACTCCCTGAGTGTTCCTGCCAAGAGCATTGCCCATTTCATCCCTCCTAATTGCCTGCAGGAAGACAGAAGAGGATATTATCATCTCGTCTTTATTTAGTCTAGGGAAACACAAGATTGCTCAGAGAATATGGTTGACTGAGAGTTGATAAGCACCGGCAATAACAGAGGAGAAGTGGAAGAGGTTTTAAGATAGACAAATGCTGCCATCACCATTAACAAGTATGACAAACTTTGGCTCCATTTCCTCGCATAATTTGGAACTTCCTAGTGATGTGTAGAAAAATTACACTTCCTAAATTTAAGAAACTCTTCAAAGAGAAATCACAGAAGTGATGGCATCCAAACTTCAACAGCCTTCTTAAATGAAATGTCATTAACCACAGCAGGCCATAGTGCTTTTTAGTTTGGCTTCAGTGGTATCTTTTCAGTTTCTGGCCTGAGTTAAAACACTGTGCATTCAATAGATGTTGACATAACGTGAAGAAAGAAGGGATTTTATGAAAATGAAAAGTTAGTGACCACTTAAGGATCAATGTATGGATTTAGCACATGAACTGGTATTTGGCAATCTTGCTCTAACGCCATATTATAATGATTTCTAATTAGAAATGGAACTTTCTAGTGTTTATGCTAACATGCCTTGTTGAGTCCTAATCTTTATTAAGTATAATTGGGTTCCTAGGGAAGAGAAAAATTAAGAGAAAACAAGTTTATAGTATCTAATCGTATTTCCCATAAATTATTGTGGGAATAGTATTTTCTTATTGGTGAATTAGATAACTTACAATTAAAATTTCATAAAGGAAAATAAGTATTACTAATAATAAATGATTACCAATTATTATTCTGAAACAAACATATTTGACTATTTGCAAAAATGTCAGTGTCATTTGTGTGTGTGAAGGGGCCCTAGATAGCAAGGCAGCCGGGAAAGCACATAGGTTTGGAACTGTGCAGGCCTGAGTGTGAATCCTGTCTCTTGAACATTGCTTAAGCTCTCTGAGTCTCGGGTCTTTCAGCTGGAAAATCAAAGTCATTGTACCTACGCTGCAAGGTTGCCTGCTGTGAGAATTAAAAGATGCAATATATTTCAGAAAAAGCAAACTTATAATAATCAAAGTACACACACAGTAAATCCTTTATAAATGATTACTACTAGTAGTAATAATGGTAGCACTCTGTTACTGTAAAAATTACCAACAGTAGGTAGTTTAAGAACTACAACTTTCAGTTAGGTTGACTGAGGTCTAGAGAAATACACACAGAACATACCGGAATGTGTCAGCCATTTAGTTTATTTCTTCATTCATTCAACACATAGATAAAAACTCGGAACAATATTTGTCTTAGAACATCTTTAGCTTATGGAGGAAAATAGCTCTCAAGCCAGCAAATACATATGAAATACTTTTTTTTTCCTGATGACTTTCTAATGAAATCAGTAAAAGGAAAATATAATATTTGGCTTTTACTGTTTCTAAAATAAGTTAAATGCAATATTGCCTCACTAAAAACCATGTAAGAAAGGTTCAAGTATTCTACTATACCTCAAATATTATTACTGCTCCTTTAAGAAAATTTTTAACGGCTAAAGTAATGATTAATCACAGGTAATCAATGGGATATATATAGCCAATTTATATACAAAAGGCAATAAAATGGCATACCATAAATCTGTTTTATGCCTGTTATATAAAGAAATTTTAAAGTTTCAAATTCCAATAATGGTAAAATATGACATAAGATGTATAAAGCATATTTTAGCCTGTGTTTGACAGAAGTATTTTATGGAGGAAGAACATATTGTAACTCTTTCTTTAACAATGATATTTTTTGAAAGCAGGAATAAATCTGTTTCCAAATCATACACAATGAAGAAGCAAAAAAAAAAGTGCCTTCCCCAAAGTCAAGTGTAAAGAAGCACTGTAAATATCATGAATAAATGTCACCTCCTCACAGTATTAATAAATGGGGAAATAAAGCATGTCTCTTATCTTTTTTGGCATAATTTAAGATAGTTTATTATTTTGGAGCAGCGAGCAGTGAGCACTTGTTAGATATCATCATTTGGTCACAGATTTGTAAATATATCAATTCTGTGCTGAGAGAAGGATTATCCTCAACCTACTCCACTGAAAATAATTACAGACATATTCATAAATGTTTGAACATGTGAATTTCATCAGATTTTCATCTATATTCACACACACAGAGTTTACTATTAGGAGTTATTTTCCAAGTGTTTTATAACATTTGGCTCTAAATTGTTTCCATTAGGAGTAGAATCTTCTAATTCAGCTTACTTTTTAAAAATTAAATATATTTTTAAAACTATTTTATATTTTAAACTTGTACCTTTTCAGCTGTTGAGCCCCTCTCTCAAAGATATCTTGCTTTGGGGATATAGTATTTTGTTCTACTGTCTATTGTTGTCAGAAACTTGATTGGGGAATATCATTAAACAAAATTTCATGCATTGTTTTTTATTACTTGTAAGAAACATCTGTAAAAGATTCATTCACTTATTTTTCCATAAATACTTAAACATAGAAATTAAAGAAAATAATAACACATACACTAGCAGAATTGAAGTAGATTTCTTGAAGAGGCATAGTAGGTAATTTTGGAAAGGTAGTGAGAGAACAGATGGATCCATGAGTGTCTGACCAAGGCCAGGTTTAAATTTTATTCAAACAAATGTTTAATCATTAATATGATAATTTTATAATTTTAACCTAAAGATCCTAAATACAGGTATCTAAGAGGAAAACACAGTACCTGTATTAGTATCCATATCTTCAAATGTGTCATATGTCTCAAAAATGCTGCAAACCACACAAATCACAGACTATGAGTGATCTCAGGTTGGAAGTGAATACCTGTATCTACTATCTAACAACTTGAAAACTTCACCATGAGTCTTTTTATTCAAAGATGAGGAAATTAGTTAGGCAATCTCACATGCTGGGAAGGAACATGCAAGTCCAGGCTTTTCATTTAGCCAACCCTGTGTTCTTGGGCAAATCATTTAATCCAGTTGAACCTCAACTTATTGATCATAATTTTGTTGTAATATTACCTATATCAAAGTGTTGTCTGTGAAGGTCAAATGTGAAAATGTAAGAGACAACACACTGTTAACTCTAAAGGGGAATACAAATGTCATGTAGTGGAAGGCACCCCCATGGAGTAGCTTCCATTGGAAAAAAGAGTAATATGTAATGCCCCAAAAGAATTATATACTCAGTTTCATGCTCACGTGGTTTGACTGTAGTATCCAAAAATGGCCCAATACAATAGCACAGCTGTCTTCTTTGGTCTTGGGGAAAGAGTTGACTACTGATTGAGAGAAGAAAACAGCAACCCCACCCATCCCTCCATCACCACCATGCCACCTAATCATAAAACCGAGTTAGAATGGATCCTTGAGAGTAATTGAAACCGATGAGTAGCTTCAGCTGATGGCAGTTTTTCTGTGGTAGTGGAAAATCGAGGATTTTCGTAGGTAGAAACAAGTGATAAATAAAACTTATTGGAGAAGAGAAAGTTCTTTGTCAAGGAAGGAAAGAAGGGGGAGTTTCCAGGCTGCTAAGAGTGCCAAAGAACAAAAAGGTCTTCACTGAAAAGCTGCAGAATTCCAGATGCTTCCAAGAAAGTCTTACACCCACCACTATTATAGTTGAACCATTAATCACGTAGCATTTTGAGAGAGGGTCCAGTTTCTCTTGGATAATACCTCACCGTTTACAGTGGCAGAATCCCATCTGATAACAAGAGAGGTCCTTCTGGCAGCTGCTAGAGCACCAGTCCAACCAGTAACACCGTTTCCTGGCCACCTCACTAATTCCTGTTGGAAACTTATCAGCTTCTGTCTCTAGCAGCAGAATCCTGACTGATAACAGAAGAGGCTCATCTGCTGGTAGCAGACCCCCTCCCCCAACCTCCCCAGTTTATCAGCTTCTGGCCAGTTCATAAATCAGTCTGTGGGATTTTTTTGGGGGGGTGGGTGAGGATAGGGGGTTGTTTTGTTTTATCAGAATGTATTTCTCTCTTAACAATTAATACTTTAATAAGAGACCTGAACCAGGGACATTAGGAAGTTAGTTAGAGACATCTTGCAGGCGCCTCCTCCCTTGTCAGTGACAAGGTAAGGTAATCCTATACACAGGCTGCTATTGTGAGCTGGGAAACTGGCCTCCTTCGCTGCCAGAGACCAGATGCACCTCTTCTATCCTAATCTGTAAACGACTTAAAGGAGCCTTATCTCGGGGCTCTTCGGCTTCATTTCATGCTTGATTTACTTTAATTTGTCTGATAGGGCACAAGGATTTGGAGACGGCCCATCTTTCTGCAGAAAACGTTCAGATTTTTTTTCCCTGGCATTGTTGTGTTGGGGTTTTGGATTTTTTTTGAAAAAAAATTTTTTTTTTAAATGTGGAAGAAATCTTGCTCCAGTGCAGCAAGCTGCTTGAGTGTGTTTAGATTTAAGCTACCCCAGCAGAAAAGAGTTTGTGAAGTGGTGTGATTGTGTGATGGGCCCCATTTACATTGAAATCACATTATGCGATATATCAGGTTCCTGAAGGGAGCGGTGCAGTGGAGCGCCGGGCCCACAAGATACTTTGAAAGGCCTATATATAGCAGCAACAATTGATAGGAGATTTTACAGGAGACTTTATAAATATGTAAATAGGTGTTATCTGATTGGGTTCTGTGGCTACACATCTGTACCTCAAAGGAAGCAGAGCTGTGAGAACTACCAGGAAAACAGTAGTTTGCATTCTAAGTGAGTCTGAGAAATAGAAATGTTTTACAGGTTGACAGCAGGTCAGGGTGGAGGCACTTTGCATACCTTGGAGGGGAGGCTTCCCTGCCTTGGAAGGGATCCCTTCTCTTCTCCAGAAACGGAGGCTTCCCACTCACCGACTTTCATTTATTTTATAACAGTGCTCAGATCTGGAGCTGTTGACCTTTCACCCTCCATGTTATTTCTTTAAATTGTTCATGCGATACGGTGCCAGGGGGAATTGCTCTTACGTTTTTTGCATTTAAAAAAAATGTACTTGCAGTGACCCAAGGGAAAGAAAATAAAGTCTTTGGTACATTGATCCCTTGATTAGTTATTTCCTAAATGAAAATGGAAATACTATTAAAGCAGTAATAATGTTCCATCTTAATAGTTGAGGAGTCAATAAATGGCTCCCATGTGCTCCATTAAGGATCTTAATGAAGCCATTTTTGATGGCTGAACTTTACATTATCCTTTTGTCTGTTCACTTCTTGCTTTTTATTATGTTTTTAAGCTGGGAGACATTTAAGGAAGAGAAGTGGTAGGTGTGAACTGTTTTACAGATTTTTTATATTAGTATCATTGTTCCTACTAAAATAAAGTTAATTTTTTTTGAAAATTTTATGCAGAAGATAAAACACAAGGATTTATTTTTTAATATGAGTCATTCTTAAAATACAGATAGGCATGCTTAATCTGTAACAGACTCATACGGTTAGCAGACAAGTTCCCCGGCCATTCCATATTCTTGTATTTATGGTCATCTAGATACCAGATACACAGATTACAGTGATCTGAGGTGCCTCCTTCACCTGGTCCCAAAGCAATAACTGAGATTAACACGTCATGGTTCAACTCCTACAGCTTTCCTCACCGTTTAATATTGAGCTGTTCTTAGCCTTCATGTAATCTTATCCCTCTCTTTCCTTGACCATGGTTGAAGTTACTATTGCAGCCTTCTGTATTTAAATCGGTGGTCCTGGAGACTGTTAAAGAGCCAAAGCACCTTCCTCTCTATGTGATCTCTAGGTTTAAAATAGTTTTGAACAATTTACATTAAAAAAATCCAATGAAGAGCTGGGTGTGGTGGCTCATGCCTGTAATTCCAGTGACTTGGGATGCTGAGGTGGGAGGAAGGAGGACCTCTTGAGTCCAGGAGTAGGAGTCCAGTCTGGGCAACAAAAGGAGACCTCGTCTCTAGAGAAAAAAAAAAAAAAAAAAAACAATAAGAAAAAAAAAAACACAAATAAGAAAAAACAAGGACAACTTTATTGCTGGGAACACTATTCGTGCTGTGTTAGTTGGGCTATTTGGGGATATCAGGGCAAGGGGCTGGCATATTTTTTTGGTTTCCAAGAAATTGCTTCAGTTTGAAATCTTATCCTGTAGATGATTCACTATAATGAAATGATGAACACTATTCAGTCAGAAAATAACGTGATTGATTGTGGTTAAAATATGCAAAAGGTACTTCAATCTCTTTGCTTCTGACCTCCCTCCATCCCTAATTCTCAGTAAATGTCTCTGGGTGAAATGATACGATTTAAGGTGATTGAAATTACTTTCTGACTCTTTGTGGAGAGATTGCAAAACAACTTTGACAGGAATTTATTGATTATTCAAGTCAACAATTGTTTAAAGCACATCTTCTAATGACAGTATCATAGTCAAGCTGTCAATTAGGAATAACTGGATCGTAGACTCAGGCATCAGGATGGGGCACGTGGGATGGCTGTGTCTGACCTCAAAGCCTCAAGGATGCTCATCCCTTCATGTTGCACAAGTGGTGTCTGCAAGGATGGAAGATTTAGAAGATCTCAAAGTATGTTCACTACCTTAAAAATTGTACCTTTTCTCAGGGATTTATGTACTGCTTCAGAGTGCTTGAGTGTCTTCACAGGCAGTTGTCTAGTTTTTAAGACGTCTGCCAACAAGGCAGGACCTCTGAGTCAAGCTTGCCTGTAGCACACGGGAATGCTCAGTCCTTGGGCCAGCCATCAAATCTTCCCACAGAGGGAGAATGGCCTTCAAAACCAGCTGCTCACGGCCAGATTGGCATGCAGGGAGCTCTCCAACTCTCCCTTGACACCCTCTCACCCTTCAGCTGCTTCTGCTTCTACTAGCTCCCCACTCTGCCAGGTGCTGATGTTCCTACCTTTCTTTCACTTTCCCTTTTATACACAAATCTTCTCCCAGGAGAAATTCTGACAAACCTGTCCACACTGAGAGGTAAATAACTGGTGAGATACAAGTTACTCTCTTTTTTGGACCTATCTGTGTTTTAGCTAGTATCAATGAATAAAGACACACACAAAAATCTCCTATTGCTCTAGTAAGGAGGTAGGTATGTGCTTCTCAGTTCTCCATCTAGATGGGGGCTCATGGCCAGAGCCAACCCAAATCATGGCAGTGATCGTCATGAACTTCTGGTTTATTTTGACTCTAGAGAACTCTGTTTGTTAAATAGGCAGAGCTATTCAATTTAGACACTTTCTGAACTCTTCACTCTGTTGACCTAATATCCAGCATTTTTTGAATTGTAGTGAGTGAATTATTTTAGTCGGTAAGAGTTCAGTACCAAAAATTCAAATAATATAATATAAGCTAGCAGTTTGTTTTAAAAGAAAAAAATCCCTTCTTTTAAGGTTACAAAATTATATCCTGAACCTTTAGCTACCTCTGCTGAGTACTCTTGATTATAGAAATCACTTGGTCGGTCAGCGCAGACCAAATCAGTAACCCAATACCAGCAAGCTGATTCTTATGGCACTCAGGAGTGAAAAAGAACATACCACAAATGTATATTCTTGAAATGACTCTAGGATATTAACAGTCCTATATTAGGTTAAATAATTGGGCTGTTTTGGAAAAAAAATATTATTTACATAGCTTACACGTGAAGAGCTTGGATGTTGAAATCAAATGGTTATGGGCTCAAATTTCAGCTAGACTCTTGTAAACCGGTTGACCTTGGGTCTCAATTTCCTCTTCTATGAAATGGGAATAATAATAAGTGCCCCCCGACAGACTTATTGTCAGGGTTACATGTGATATTCTTTTGTAAAAGGTTGAGAACTATGCCTGACAGAAGAAAAACATTCTACACATAGTGGATATACTAGTAATAATGAAAAAAAATACTTTTTTTGTGTTTTGTATCACTAGGTATTCGTTCAGCGGCCAATCATGTGTTATAAATTTCTTTTTATGCTGGCTTTTGGAGTTATTTGATTAATCGCAGGACTCCAGAGCTTTGATTTATATTAAAGGGTGGATGTATTTAAAAGAGAATTGCAGAAAGAAAAATAAGCCCTAAATTTATGATTTAATATGCATGATTAACTTTATAAATGTCAGAGGAGTATATTGTTTGTTTTTCTGTAAATTAATTCATCCAATAGCTGTATATTTGATATAAGATGGTAAAGCCAAAAGGGGAAAATGTTATTCATTCTAAAATGGCAGTGGGTCACTTTCACCGTAAGAATTTGTAGAGAAGATAGTACTTGGAGATTTTTATATTACCCTACATATTGTATGCCAGAAATATGTATATGTGTGTGTGTGTGGGTGCATTTCACAAAATTTTTCTTTTTTTCACTTTTTCAATGTAGGTTGATAGCTTCTGTTTTCCCTTGTTAAATCATGGCTTTGTAAGTCTTTACAAGGTTACTATTATCATGCTTTGTTTTAAGTGTTAACTCTGCGTGATCAATGATTTATATTTATATTAAAGTCTGCTTGCACAATGAGTGAATTTCAGCAGGCTAGTTAGCTTTTGTGTTTGCTGTTGTGCAACGGAGAGTGCAACATACAAAATAGTTGGTGAACAAGAAAGAAGCCCTTCCGGTAATAGAAGCAAGTGAGTCATATTTGGTAAATTGCATTTTTCTTTAGATTGGACATAATTTTCTATTCTAGATATTTCTTAAGGCCCTTTATGAATTCCAGCTTCTGTCTTTTCTTATATTTATGGTTTCACTAAAATCCTCAGGTAGCAAAATACCTGCACTCATGAATCATTTGCAGATAATAGTGGTTCAGACACTCTCTGTCCAAATTGATAATGGGTATCTGATCCAAAGTGATGCCTATTTTTTAAGGTATATATAAGGAGTTCATGGAGGAAAAGTACCCTTCTCTCAGATCTCAGGTTCATTATCACATCCAATAGTTAGTATCCTAGATGTAGAAATGTAGAATACGGCAAACTAGAGAGCTGCTCTGTTGTTGGACTCCCCAGATTACTTTAAAAAAGATCATCTTTTCTAGATAGAATCCTTCTTCACTTTGTGTTATTAGTACTCTTACGGAAGATGGAGGTTTATATCTACTTTCTTTATGTCTGCTTTCTTCCTCAAGTATTTGAGTATTTATGAAATTGTATTTCTGAAAAGTTATATTTTTATTATGAAGGATGAAATTTGTGTTTTAAAAAGGCATTGGATTTATTTATAATATTTAAACATTCTAGATGGAGCCCGTATTCCATTTTGTTAAAGCAGAAATTGACTTATTTGAATTATTTTCTAAGGATGGAATATATAACTCACTTCAGGGAATAATCTTGCTTTAATCACTAACTCTAAATCTATAAAATGCATAAGAAGCACCTTGGGAATCAGTTAAAAATGGAGATTTCTGGATTATAGCCACAAAGAATTAAAATGAGTCATTCTGGAATGTTTTTTTTTTTTTTCCCCCAATAAGAAACCCAAATAGATCTTAAAAGAAGACACCATTCACTTTCTGACAGAGATTTGTTTTTTCTTTTTATAGAGATGGAGTCTCCCTCTATTGCCCAGGTGGAAGTGCAGTGGCACCACCATTGCTCACTGTATCCTCAAACTCCTGGGTTCAGGTGATCCTCCTGCCTCAGCCTCCCGAGTAGCTGGGATTACTGGCACACGAGGGCGTCTGGCTAATTCTTTGTTATTTTTTATTTTTCGTAGACACAAGTTCTCACTATGTCTCCCGGGCTCGTCTTGAACTCCTGACCTCCAACAACCCTCCCACCTCAGTCTCCCAAAGTGCTGGGGTTACAGGCGTGAGCCACTATCCCAGCCTCTGACAAGCTGTTAAATTACAGGGTGTGACTTGTCTGTGTAGCCTACATGTATGTAGCATCAGTCCCATGTGCAGCCCCACACGTGGGTGCTGGTAGTATTTCCTGACCGGCTGGACACTGTAGATTCCTCAGATCTCCACTCTCACGTCCAACTCTGTTGGTTGTTGGGATAGGTCTCATTGCAAGCAGTGTATAGGTCTCATTGCCACAGCACTTATTGTTCCCTCGGCCTGATGCACACTCTTCTCTCACCTCCTTTCTGAGCCTCAGATCCAGTATCACCTCCCCAGGGAAGTCTCCTGTGACCTACCTAATGGTCTCCATCTGATGGACTCTCATCCTTCCATGCCGTCGTCTTTATAGTGCTTGTCACAATTGCAATTTATGTCTGTGTGAATGTTTGAATTTTGTTTGTCTTTTTCACTAGATTTGAAGCTCAGCAAGACATAAACTAATGGCTGTTTCTTGTTTCCTTCTGGTTGTACTCACTGAGCTTTATATAGAACCTTCATATAGTAGCCTCTTAATCAATATCCATTTGAATAACTGCATTAAAGTTAACCCTTCCTCTTGTTCTCTGTTAAAGGTACATAGTATATTAAGGTTATGCATTAAGTAACTGACCTGTTAGTGTGAATGTCTGTTTAAAGAACAGGATAACATTAGCATCCTCAGTAACTCAGGAAGCTGGAAAAGCCCTGGAAGGTAAGTGCTGAGCGTGGAGAGAATATGCACTAAACAAAATCCCTTGAACTTTGTGTTACAAGAAAAGTCAGAAAGTTATTGAAACTTCTGAACTTCTAGTGCCAAATATAATTATGTATTTATTTTAAATAGAAATGTATGTCATTTAAGATAAAAAGGTTTAGTAAGTTCAATTTTTTCATTTCTTTCATGCACATATTGCTTGTGATTATTGGAAATGCTTAAAAGTAATGCTGTTTTCCATCTTTTCTTCAAGAGGACAAGAAGATAGGTATAAATAGGAGCATCACGTGTTTAATGTGTGCTGTGTGTCCAGCACTGAATTTGTACCTTGCATGTAATTTCCCATTTGATCTCCATAACTACCCTATAAATAACAAGCAGTAAGATCAAAAGCACTAGAAAACATCCATCCATTCACTATCTTATTTTTTAAACCATTTTTTTTGTTTTGTTTTAAATTCCTAGGCTTAGACCGTTAGCCCCTATCCTGCATTCTTGTATTATTTAGAACATTTTGTAACAAATAACCAAGCCTAATATGAATAATATAGGGAAATAATTGGCTTACATAACTAATATTGCCAAAGTATCATGATACCTTCAAGAGTGCAAATCTGGGTCCTTGTTATCTCTTGGCTCTGCCGGACTTTGGGTTTTAGCTTCATTCTTTAAAACAAGTTCTGTGGAGCTCCTCACTTCAGTAATTTACTTCAGAACAAAGACTACGGAGTAGAGGATTTAAGCACGTTTCGGTATTTGCAATAAACCAAAGTAAGGTTTACAACTAGCATTGCTATTGTCAAGGATAACAATTGTTGAGTCTTAAATAACAAAATGTTCTAATGGAGACCATTTGTTTTAGTGAATGAATTATTTGGTTATAGGGCTCCTGATTCAGCAGTGTCCAATATAATCAGGATGCCCTCTATTACTCTTAAAAGTGATTCTCCTTGGCAATTGGATGACATAAATTTTTT
>CAUYSK010075323.1:0-45145 GCA_963575035.1 Avahi laniger
CTCAAATTCCTGGGCTCAAGCAATCCTCCTGCCTCAGCCTCCCGAGTAGCTGGGACTACAGGCATGCACCACCATGCCCGGCTAATTTTTTCTATATATTTTTAGTTGTCCGATTAATTTCTTTCTAATTTTAGTAGAGACAGAGACTCGCTCTTGCTCAGGCTGGTCTCGGACTCCTGAGCTCAAACAATCCGCCCGCCTCGGCCTCCCAGAGAGCTAGGATTACAGGCGTGAGCCACCGCGCCCGGCCTACGATGGGATTTTTAAGTGGGGGAAAAAAACTGGACTTAACTTTGACTACAGCAAAGGCAAATGGGAAATCCTAGCTAAGGAGCAGAGCAGGGGTCAGCAGACAGGAAATTACTAGGAGGAAGTATCAGGGGTAAGGGGGATTCTGGCTAAACTGATCTACAGGATTCTTGCTGAAGACAGGGCAGGGAGATCAGACATCACCTGGGGGAAGGTGGAAAAGAGGAACCCCAACAGATACTGAGCTACTGAACAGAGTTCTTGCTAAAACTGGATTTTACAAGGAAGTGCACAGATGGTCCTAGTAGAAGGTTCAAGAGCCTAAGAAAAGTTTGGTCAAGCAAAGAATCTTCGTCACCTCCCAGACTTTTTAATAAGACTCTATTCTAAAACTAGAGCCTTTGTTGCATAATAAAAAATCTGATTAGCTTTTGTCCCTGGTTCCTAGGAGGCACTGAATCCTTGGAATTTCCCAAGTAAGAGGGGTTTGTTATTCATGAGCCTCTTGGACCACACCTGAGTTCATGCCAAAAGGTGAGATGACTGGGGACGGAGGCTGGTCACCAGAATGACCCAGATATGGTTAGAAGCTCGGGGCTGACGAGCTCCAATTCCATGGGAAGGGGCACAGAAGCTCTGCATTTGAGCCCTCCCAAACCTTGTCCCATGTGTTCCTTCCCCTGAAGGTCCTGATTTGCATCCTTTATGATAAAACTGCAACCCTAAGTATGGCACTTCCCTAAGTTCTGTGAGTCTTCTGAGCAAATTATCTGAGTGTGCTCATGGGAACCTCCTGAATCCAAAGCCAGTCGTGGAAGTGCAGGTGGCCTGAGAGTGACACTTGCAGCTGGCGTCTGAAGTAGGGGAAGACTCACTGGGGACCAAGCCTTTAACCTGTGGGTTATGCACCAACTCCAAGTGGTCAGTGTCAGAATTACATTGCAGGAACCCAGGCAGTGAACGACTAGTGCCTTCGTACACTTACGTTTAAACTGCAGTCAGGTTTTGCACAGCAGTGCAACGTGCAGGCTTCCGATTCTTCAGCTACCACGCCCCCTCCTGGGGACCCCCCTTCTCACTGCACTGGCAGACTTCTTGTGAATGCCATACAAGGGTCTTCAGGATCAAAGTGTCTTTGATGAAGCAACCAGGTGCGCGAAACATTCGTTCACTCGTCCAACAAATACTTATTGAGCACCAACTCTGCCAGGCACAGTTCTAGGCTCTGGGTATGAGCAGTAAATAAAACAGTCAAAACTCCTGCCTCTGGGGCTTCTATTCTTTTAAAGATCATCTATCAGGACTTGTGCTCAGAAGGGGCCCCACACATTTGTGCAATGAGTGAATGAGCACTTCCCGCCCCCTAAGTAAAACTTATTTTCTGCAACAGAGTCTGCTGAAAACCCGCATGCTGTTTCTCTACACTCTCACAACACAGAACACTTCCGTGACAAGATGGCTGAGAGGGTTCACCATTGACTTAGCAATTCTCCAGCAGACACAGACTGGGCGTCCTATAAATCAATTCGGTGCTGACACTATCTACCTGGAGATGATGTCAGATCCCACCAGTTAAGGGCTCAGTCCCACAAGTCTGCCCCCACTTCAGACATCAGTCCCCAATCCCAGGTTGTCACCTGTGCTTCTCACCTACCAGCCACAGACCAGGGCTCCCACACACCCCCTTCTTGGGTTCCAATGATCTACCGGGACAGCTCAGTAGAACTCAGGGAAACACTCCACTCACCTGTAGATTTATTACAAAGGATATTATAAAGGATACAGAGAAAGAGATACACAGGGCAAGGTTCAGACAGGTCCCAAGCCCAGGAGCCTCAGTCCCTGTAGAGTTGGGGTGTGCTACCCCCCTCAACCCCTGCACATGGTTGTTCACCGACCTGGAAGCTCTCTTGTAACTATTCTAATTCCCATCCTTTTGGAGACCAGGATCTTTGGGTTCCAGCAATAATATCCCTCCAGTAATTTCTTTTTTTATTTAAATTAGTCAAAGTTGACTTGTGTTTGCAGCTTGCAACCAAAGAACTCTACTTAGTATAGCTTTTACACCATTTTAGTTTAAATACTATTTATAATACCTAATAGTACTTAATTTCCCAGCAAGGAAAGTTATGGAATAATATAATTAAAAGGAGAAAATCTGCAACACATGTAGTTCCAGTCATTCCTTTTTTAGTGTCTTTTTAGTTAGAAGATGGTGCTAAGAATACTCTATTTTCTGTCCTACACACACACACACACACACACACACACACACACACGCACACGCACACACACATGCACAAACCCCGCTTGAATAGCCATTGAACCTACTGTTAGTCCGAAGTGAGGCAGCTCAACCACTTACTTCTCACTGACGTTAAGAATATCTAACGTCTGTAATCCTAGCACTCTGGGAGGCCGAGGTGGGCGGATTGTTTGAGCTCAGGAGTTCGAGACCAGCCTGAGCAAGAGCGAGACCCCATCTCTACCAAAAATAGAAAGAAATTAATTGGACAACTAAAAATATATAGAAAAAATTAGCCGGGCATGGTGGCACATGCCTGTGGTCCCAGCTACTCGGGAGGCTGAGGCAGAAGGATTGCTTGAGCCCAGGAGTTTGAGGTTGCTGTGAGCTAGGCTGACGCCATGGCACTCACTCTAGCCAGGGCAACAGAGTGAAACTTTGTCTCAAAAAAAAAAGATTTCAATTACTTTATGCCCTAAAATAAATGTAAGTTATTCAATTTTGTGTGGACAAATATATTTGGCAACAAATTAATAAAGGGTAATACAATGATAAAGACAAATTAATAAAGGGCACTACAATGATAAGGGTAACAAATAGATAAACATCTATTTGTGTGCTCTTTGCAAGCCATGAGGCTTTGCTCATGTGAGCATGAATCTGTCAGTGCTTGAGGGATTATGTGCACTTTCTTACTCTTCTGCTCATAAACTGACATCAGTAAATCTTATCTATCATAAGGAATCAAATAAAAAATCATATTTTGACATTTTATTACATTTTAGCAACAAATTGTCCATGGAACAAATGAACCTTAGCGTTAGGGGCCCTCACATGCAGACCCCTTCCCTAATTGGCAGTGACCTAACCATGTGTTCCTAAGGTCATATGTTTCTGAAAGTTTTCAAAATTAAAATAATTTACTGCAATGAGTAAAGGCCAATGACTTTATCCATAGAATTTTCCTCATCATACTTACCCTCATATCAGACATCATACTTACCCTCATATCAGACATGGAATGGCCACGGGCCTTTTCTGATACTTGGGTAGAAGGAAGCTAGTCAGGGATATACTGTATTTAGTTTAGTTTGGATTCCACGGGATGTAGTGATGTGATTCACAGTCACTTGCATGCACAGTTAAGCTGTTTCTAGCTGTTCTAGTACAGAAATGGCTACCAGAAAATCTATTATCTTCTGCTGTACCAACTCACCTAGCATTGTGTCAAAAAGAGGCAGGATCACAGGTTATTTTGCAACTTGAATGTGTCCTAAGGTGTGCACCACTGAAATATGTGGGTGGTGGGTGGGATACAAGGACTGAGATACATGGAGTTGAAAACTCCTCTGTGGCAGGGTTGTACACGGAGGATTCAGTTGTCATTGACACCTGATCAAAACAGAAGCTATTTTCCGACAGCATATATGAAATAAGGTAGCAGGTACAATCACAAATATGCCATAAAGACAGAATTTCTGAAAATCTCTGTGTTTGCATGGTAAAGATCTGTAGCAGTGCTTTAAACAGTATTGTAAACATCGGGCATCTTAACTGTCAATAATAACATAAAATTTAGATCCGCCATGCTAAAGAAAAGACTGAACAGTCTCCACTCATTCTATAGAAAATACTATAAAATTGTTGTCACTTGAAGAAGTGAACATTTCATTGTTCAAATACTAAAACCTTGAATGCTCTTACTTTTCAGTCTTTTATCTCAAATTATTCCACTCCAATGTGAATTCACTGTTCCAACTGGAGCTCCATGTGTTCCCCTGTCCTTGCCAGATGAAATTTGATCCTAAGTGAAGGGGAGATTAAAAAAATGGCTTAGGTCTATCTACAGAATATTACAATGGGTTTCTTTCTTCTCATTTGCAGTGGAGCCTCCAAGATAATACGTGTCAACACCTCCAAATTCCAAAACGAGGGGCTAAAGCACTGTAAATGTTACAGAGGAAGTCCTATAAATAAATTTATGACATTCACTAATTTTATTTGTCATGGTTCTCTGGAGAACCAAAACAAGTATGAGATATATATAGATCCAAAAGCTTTGGTCACATAAGTTGCTTTTACACTGCCAGAGTCAAAGCTACAAGCATGCCCATCCCCCAGAAAGTGCACGCCACACCCGTTATGTGTGAATTTACCGAACCCTTTCTCCTCCTTCCCACCTGCCCAATCCCCAATGAATGTTACTTCCATATGTGCACATAAGTGTTGATCAATTAGTACCAATTTAATGGTGAATACATATGGCATTTGTTTTTCCATTCTTGTGATAGATACTTCACTTGGAAGAATGGCCTCCAGTTCCATCCAGGCTACTACAGGAGGTATCAGTTTACCATTTTTTTATGGCTTGGTAGTATTTCATGGTATGCATATGCCACATTTTATTAATGTACTCATGTATTGATGGGCACTCAGATTGTTTCCACATCTTTGAAATTGTGAATTGTGCTGCTATAAACATTGAAGTGCAGATATCTTTTATCCTTTTGGGTAAATACCCAGTAATGGGATTGCTGAATCAAATGGTAATTCTATTTTTAGTTCTTTGAGGTATCTCCATGTTACTTTCCATAGAGATTGTACTAGTTTGCAGTCCCACCGGCAGTGTATGAGTGCTTCTATCTCATAGGAACATTAGTGACATTGAGCATTTTTTCATTTGTTTATTGGCCATTTCTCTATCTTCTTTTGAAAAGTTTCTGTTCATGTCTTTTGTCCACTTTTTAATGGGGTTGTTTGTTTTTTCCTTGCTGATTTTCTTGAGTTCTTTGAAGATTCTGGTTATTAGCCCTCTATTCGATGTATAGCTTGTGAATATTTTGTCCCATTTTTGTCAATTGTCTGTTTGCTCTATTGATTATTTCCTTAGCTATGCAGAAGCTTTTTAATTTAGTCAAGTCCCATTTATTTATTCTCATTGTTGCTATGCTTGCCATTGGGTTCTTCTTCATAAATTCTTTGCATAGGCCAATATCTAGAAGAGTTTTTCCAACATTTTCTTCTAGCATTCTATGGTTTCATGCCTTGTATTTAAGTCTTTTATTCTTTTGGAATTAACTTCTGTGAGTGGTGAGAGATGTAGATCTTGTTTCATTCTTCTGCATGTGGCTAACCAATTTTCCCAGCACCATTTACTGAATAGGGCTTCTTTTCCACAGTGTATGTTTTAAATTCTAGTTATTTTAGCTTGGATGCCTATGAGGATGATGTTTCTACCAATTATTAAGAAGGTAGAAAACAGAAGTAGGCCATAGGTTTCTGGGTTGAAAATAAAATGAGCTTACCTTTTTGAGTCAAGGGTGGGGATGCCCAATAGTCAGTTTACAATATGAAGCTTAAGATGAAAAATATGTTCTAGGTAGAAAAGAAGTGTACAGCTCTCAGATGAAGATATGAACACAGGATAAGAAGAATACAAGTTCAAGAGTGAAGCAATGAGGAATATTCACATTTAATTGATTAGTGGAAAAAGAATTCAAGCTAGAGAATGTTAAAAGTGATTAAAAATTATGAAGAAAAAAATCAGGAAAAAGTGATATCATGAAAGTCAATTTCCATATACTGCTACTCTCAAAACTGCAGGATTTAGTTTTGTTTTGTTTTGTTTAACCCCTGAGAACCCCAGGATAAAACAATAGTCCTTAAGAGATACACACAGAAAAAGTACAGTGACTAATCTGGCACTCTTTCATCATTGAATTTACGCATAAACAGAAAATGAATCCTGGAGAAGAATTCCATTACCAGTCACTGGGGAACATGGAGAGGAATTAGGATCAGTGAAGTCTAACATTTGACAATTAATTTTCAAATTTACTTTTACATATGCATATTTGTAAATGTTTTATTAATAATTTAATTTTTGTGTCTCATATCTAATTTGTTAGTAATTCCAATAGGCAAATGATGTACTCTGTCAAGATCTAACAATATTGTTAGCCCACTTGACATATAAAGATAGGTCAGCATTCTAGTTGCTTGGAGGCCTAGTTTTACTCCATTGTGCCCCATACTTTGGGGCATTCCTACAATCATTCCCTGTTTTTAGGGTTTTCAAATAATTCAGTTATGAATTTTATCAGAGTAGACAAGCATGAAATGAATTTTCTATCACGGTTTATGAATGCCAGTAGAGCTCATAGATCAGTAACATTGAAAGGCATTGGTGCTTGATGTTTAACTCTTCCTTTTTATTTAAGTAGAAAAATCCCTTAGAGTATTATTTTGAAATCCAAAGGACAAGGGCTGTTCTAATTTTGGAGCAATATATTTCCTCTATTCTAAATAGATGACTCTCTTATAGTAGTCTTTGCTATTTGAAATCATTAACCTATGTTTAATAATTAGAATGAGTGATTATGCCATTCGTATTTATGTCAATAGATACATATATTTATCAAACTATTAATATTGTTTAATTCCGTAGGAATTTTGAAAAGTTTTTAATTGTTTAAAGTTTTTAAATGTTTTATTTGGATAATTAATTTAAGATAATATATCATATTACATTATTAATTTGAGAATATTCAAATAAGATTTTTATACTAAAAATAAAATATAGCAAGCAGATAAATGTCTGTAAACATTTTTCTTTCTGTTTAAATTTGAAAATCAGTTCCATACTTGAAGAGTATATAAACAACCTACATCTCTCCAATACTAACATAATAAGATTGTCAAATTTCATATTCTCAAAACTCATACCCTGATACTTTTATATTTATATGCTGACAGTAAGCATTCATGACTTTTATTTATTGACTTAATGGATTTAAATGAAAATGACTCATGTTAAGAAAACTATAAAAATACCAGATTTGGTTTTCATTCCTCATTTTGATTTTGTAAGGGCACTTGGAATAATTTTTGGGCCTTGGATATAAATAATTATTCTTTAAAATTATTTTACTTACATTTTTATTTTTAATTAACAAATAATAATTATATATATTTATGGGGTACAATGATATTTTGAAACATGTACCCATTGCAGAATGATTATATCAAGTTAATTCACCTATTCCCCTCACATACTTGTCATTTTTTTCCAGTGAGAACATTTAATTTTATTTTTTTAACAATTTTGAAATATACAACAGGAATCATTCTTTTTAAGGTCATAGTAAGATGGGCTGAGTGGTCACTGGGCGTATTTACTTGAGGTGGCCCAACAATTCTATTTCCTACTTTGCCTGGTTGAAGGACTACAACATGTACAATAATGGCAAATAGAACTAAAAGTAAATGCTCTATTGTTTTCTGTCATTGTACAACACACGCCTCTTCTCCATTGTACAGTATCTTCTTTGGTCTCGATGACAAAGAGAATTGCTGCACAACTCTGCAGAATGACAGCAATTTTTTGTTGTTGTTGTTGTTACCAATCCAATTAAACTGCTACTACCCAGCAGGAAAAAAAAAGAAAAAGGAAAACATTGTTCAGAAAAAAACCAAATAGCTCAAAGCACGTCTTCTGCCAAAGAATTCTGTAGATGAAGCTTGAATGTGCTCTGATGTGTTTACTCAGCTCTCATGTAGCACCATACAGTTATTCCCTGAGTATCTGCTCCTTTTTAATTGCTTCTTGCCCACCTATCTTGTTTCTAAAATAAGATTTTCAAACTCAAGGAAGATCATGGAGTCTTATTTCATGTGTGCTATAACTCTAGAGTGAAAACTGTGTGTGATATGAACATATTATGTGGATAGTGCTTATGTTCATGGTCAGTTAAAATTCTAATGTTGTGTGTTTTAAATAGTCTGTGGTCAAAATCCTTTTCTTCCACTTCCTTTCACTGGCCTATGTGTAAGAAAATTCAACACAATCTCTCTCAACTTCCCGAGAAAAAAAATCAACACCATAATACAAAACTAAGAGAAATTTGAGGAGGGATTAGGAGAGAAAGCTCAAATAATTACTTAGAAAACACAGTTCAATTGAAGGAAACCAATGTAGTTTCCCCTTCAGGACACTCACATTTTCCTCATGAAACAGAAAGCACTAGAAAAAATAAAATAACATGAAAGATGGAAAGGTATTGAGTCTATTTTATACCTCAGAAACCAGAGCTTGACAGAAAATTGGAGTGCTATTTGTTTTTACTTGTATGACTTGTTTTTTGAGATATCTAAAGTAGTGATGTTCTTTTTGTTTCCAGCCACCATTTTTGCAAAATCACTAGCAAATAATTAAAAAGAAAGTTGTGTATGCATGTGTGTCAGCTGGGGGCAAGGTGGGATAAAGTGTCATTTTCTTTGCTTCACAGGATATATAATCCCAACAAAAGGCACCAAGTGTTAGGGTAGGGAGAAAAAATCCTGGGAAGAATGCATGCCAGGAATGATTGTTTTCATGTGATTTTTAAAATTAGAACATTAACAAACTGGGTTGGAAGGTGTTATGGACGGAAATGTGTCTCCCCCCACAATTCATATATTGAAGCTCTAATCCTCAATGTGACTGTATTTAGAGATTGGACCTTAAGGGAGATAATTAGATTAAATAGGTCTTAAAGGTGGGGCTTTAATCCCATAGGACTGGTGTCTTTAAAAGAAAAGGAAGAGACACCAGAGATCTCACTCTGTGCATGTTCAGAGAATAGACCAAGTGGGAAAGCCACTGTCTACAGGTCAGAAAGAGAAGCCTCCCCAGAAACCAGCTTTGATACGCCTTGCTGGACTTCTAGTCTCCATAACTGTGAGAAAGTAAATTTCTACTGTTCAAGCCACCCAGTCTATGATATTTTGTTATGGCAGCTCTATTAGACAAATAGAGAGGGTAAGAGAAGATATTTCCTCTTTGGAGCAGAGCCACACTATTCAAGAACTTTCCACTTACTGAGAATAAGCTGTGCACTGAATTCCAGTTGTAGATCAAGGAAGAGTATTTAAAGATTTCAATACAAAATGGACAACGGCAAAAGGAAGCCAACCAAGTTGCCCATTACCAAGCTCTGTATTCAGCTTATCTTGCCCAGTCAAGAGGGAAAAATCAACACTGAATTATTAAAACAATTTATAATAAAAGAATTTTAAGATCATCTTGAACTTGACAAAATATACCTCTTCAAATGAGGAAGCACAGCAGGCATCCAGAAGAAAATGTTAGGAATATCTATGGAATTCTTACAAGAATGTTAAAAGAAAAAAAATGGATCCTCCCTGAAAACAGGAGAACAACAAGGAAATATGTAAAAATAAAGAGTCAGATAAAATGAAGAAGAATTACAGATAAATTTAACATGTAATTCCATAAATAAATTCAACAATTAATGTACTTGATAATGTAGAAAACTGAGCCAGTGCTACAGAAAACAAATTTAAGAAGTTATTCCACAGGGTTGACTTAAGAGACAAATACATAAATAAAATCAAGGTGAAAATAATAACTACAAAGGACAAAGAATTTAGGTCATTGTAGAGATTAATAGTAGATGAGAAAATGGTAGGCCCCAAATAAATGAAATAATTTTTGTAAAAACTTAGCTAAAAATATGTCATAAATAACATGAAATTAGCAGAATGGGTAAGCCAAATTACAAAAAACTTTCTTATCTTTACTGCAACTAAAACCATATAAATTCAATTATAAGAAACACATAACAAAAATTATTGCTATAATTTTAATTATAGAACTTAATGAATGACTTCTACTCCTGAGAAGATAGTGAGGCATTTTTTCATATTCTTCCTTCTAAGGACAATTAAAAACCCTGTACATTATGTATAAAAGAAGCACAAGAAACCTCTAACATAGACAAAAGAAGGCAGACTGGCTAGAAACCTTGGCTTTTCTTCTGCTTCCGATATTGGAAGGCCAGCAACTCTAAATACTAACAGACTCAGATAAAACTAAAACAAGAACAAGAACAACAACAACAGCAACAAGAAAAGAGTCCAAGAACAAACTCCTTTCTCTATGCAAAGGGGTAATTTAGGAAGACCGAAAACGTTTAGGCAGTAAGCTCTCTAGTTTAATCATACACAGAAAAAAAATGGTGGCTCTACTCTCACCTCTGCCAGCAAAAATTGAGTGGGGAGGCTAGACTTCTACTCTTACCAAGTTGTAATGATGTGCCCCAACCCTTCTTTTAAAGTGGTGTCACGGAAGGTGAAGTAGGGATCCAGACTTTCATCCCTGCTGGGTGGTACGGAGCCTTCACCCCCACTCTATGGTGTCAGTGGATACCATGCGTGAAGCCCGGACTTGTACTCCCAGGTGGCGGTAATGAAGCACTTCTCCTCGAGCGGGGCTGGTGTCAGAGGAAGTCAAGTGGAAAGTCAGGCCTCTCACCACGGCTCAGCAGTAACAAAGCCATTGCCTCCCTCCAAGTCAGTGGAGGCCACATGGGGGATGATAATGAGGCACCCCTTCTCCTTACAGCAAGATGGTGTCAGCCAAGACTTCACAGCCACCTAATTGTAATCATGCTACCTCCCCTGCTCCAATGTGTTGACAGAGGCCAAGTGTACAAACATCATCCCCACCATTGCCTGGCAGTAATGAGCAGTGACACATTACGGTGTTACCAGGCCTGTGCTCCCACAGAGTCTCTGGGCAGAATCTTTCCTTGCCTCTTCCCTGCTTCTGGTGGTGGCTGTTGATACTTGGTGTTCCTTGGCTTGCAGCTGCATCTCTCCCTGATAATTTCTTACTGTTGGAAGAAAGTGGCTAAAAGAAAAGAATTGTCAATCCAGAATCTTATATTCAGAAAAAAAATATTTTTCATGAATGAGGGAAAATGATGACATTCTTAGATAGAGAAAAACCAAAAGAACTTGTTACCATTAGGCCTTTTCTAAATGAATGGCTACAGGAGGTTTTTAAAACAGAAATGAAATGATAAAGAATGAAATCCTGAAATACCAGAAAAGAATAAAAATACAATAAGAGCAAAACTGTGGGTAAATATAGTAGATTTATCTTCTCATTTGAGTTTTCTAATTGTTTGATGGTTAAAGCAAAAATTGTAATATTGTATCATGTGGTTTTCAATTTATGTAGAGAAAATATTTAAGATAGTTATATTATGAATGAAAGGGAATAAAAGAAAGAGAGGTAAGGGAACTTGAACTAGTAAAATTTCAACATGAATAGGTTTTGCTAAGTTATGTATATATAATGTTATAGGTAGAACGACCAATAAAAAATCTACACAAAGAGATATATTCAAAAGCACCATAGTTAATCAAACTAGAAATTTAAAATATATCTAAGTAACCCTCAGGAAAACAGGGAAAACAAAATAGAGAAATTAAAAAAAATAGAACAAACAGAAAATAAAGTGTCCCACTTAAACCATAACTTATCAATAATCATATTAAATGCAATTGATCTAAATACTCAAAGTAAAAGATAGAGATTTACAGAGTGGACAGAAAAATGAGCAAAATGTATGTTGTCTACAAGAAATTCATTTAAGAAACAATGATACATGTAGGTTGAAAGTTTAAAAACAAACAAACAGGTAAAGTGCAGGGAAACTGGATCTTTCATATATTGTAGGAAGGATATAAAGTTGTATAACTACTCCACGTAATAATATAGCAGTTTCTTTTAAAAAATTAAATATATACATACCATACAATCCCATAATTCACTCCTAGATATTTACTCAAAAGAAAGAAAAACCTATGATCACACAAAAACCTGTACATGATGGTAAAGATTGTAAATTACATACGTATATTTTCCTTCAATAAAAAAACTGAAAAAAGAGCCCTGTACATAATTCTTCACAATATCTTTATTTGCAATAGGCAAAAATGTCCCTCAGTATGTAAAGGGTTAAATAAACTGTGTTACAATCATACCTTAAAATATTACTCAGCAACCAAATAGAACAAATTATTAATACATGCAACAACTTGGATGGATCTTAAGGGCATTAGACTGAGTGAAAAAAGCCAATGTCAAAATGTCTCCTACTGTATGATGTCATTCACACAACATTGTTGAAAGGACAAAGTCATAGAAATGAAGAACAAATTGAGAGGGAGGACAGTAACAGAAGGGACATCTTTGTGGTGATGTAGTAGTTCTATATCTTAATTGCAGTGGATGGTTACAAGAATTCTGTCATGGGAGAGAAAAAATACATAGAATTGTATGCACCCATTATGCAAAAAAAAAAAAAAAAATGCCAAAACCTTAAGGATCATGAAATATTTTTTCATTAAGCATAACTTCATTGTTTTGGTAGGAATGCATTTGACTATATATCTGTTGAAAATTTAGCATCTCAATTGCCAAGACACTGTACAAATAAAGAATATAAAAACCTGAAAAAAAACTGAGTGGTAACGTAAAAGAAGACAAATTTATTCCTGAGAGAGAAGATATGCAATGCAAATTTAACAATTTAAATCCTTAAACAATTTAAAGCTAAGTTTAAACTTTTCCATCTTGTACTAACAAAGATATATATGTACAAACACATACACCTACTAGAGAGACAGAGACAGAGAAAATGTGAAAAGAGATAGCCTATAGTTCTTTTTTTTGTTCTTTCCTTAAATGCCCTAACTTACTTCAGTAACAAGTAATTATTACTGAAATTAGAAAAAAATTAATCAAAATGGAAAAATATCAATCTTTGCTTTTGAAAAATCATACTAGGTATAATAAGTGGGTATACTATAACTTTGGCAGATTTTATTTGTGTATATCAACACACATAAATATGTAAATAATGATAAAGAAATAATAGGGAGTAAATTATTAGTTTCTTTCTAAATACTAAATATGGTAGGAGAAGAGTTATATAATTTTGCACTGCATATTCAGTTTAAGGCAAATGTTTGTAAGTGCACACAAAAATTATTAGTAATCATTTACTTTCACTTGGTTATTTTGAATAATAGAAGAATGGGTCATTGTTATAAATTGACAGCCGTTTTTGAAATTTATGTACCAAGGATCAATTCAACTTTATTTTTATTTAGATGAAATTATGTAAAACAAAATGAAATTAAGTAACATTGTTTTCTCCTAAGGACTTTGAAATTACATGCCAGAAAGAAATCATAAGAGTTCATCCTCCTCATTGAAAGTGGAACAGTAGTTACATTCTCTCAGAGTCTACTTTAATTTCTTCAGTGAAAAATTGCAAAGAGGCTGTTTCATTTTTTACCAACTTTTGAAATTGTGCTATCAAAACATTTTTCTTATAGTTTACTTTTCTTCTGCCAAGGCAAATAGCATTACATACAAATTGGTTGCTTTCATCTTTGAACTCGAGTTCTGTGTATTTCTGTTTATTGTGAGTCCCAGAACTGCCTACTGTGTCTTGAACATATGTTTTTTCAAATCTTAGTTGAGTAAGCTATATTAGTAATGACAACTTTCATGATATTTTAAAGTATTAGTTCTAAAATAATTGTTTTTAGTCCTATAAGACACTAAAAAATCAAAAAATAAAATAAAAAAGGGGGAGGAGTTTTGAAATAAGAATGAAAATACTAGATAGAGTTTTCGTCCTGATGTGAGAGCTACACTTAGTAGTTTTTTAATAAAGAAACCGCAGTTACAATGTTTGGCCCAGTGCATCCCAATTTATTTGCCACAAAAACTCCTTTTAAATTGGAAAACAACCTGCTACAAATAATAGAAGAAACTATTGGATATAATCTAAAAGAATAATAATGAATATTTCTGGGTATTGGAATTATGCATGACTTAATAGTCTTCTTTTTGCTTATCCACATTTCAACAGACACTGAATATTCCAAAATTTCTCTTATAAGCATGCACATATTTAAAGTATAATCAGGAAATACCATAAACAAAATAAAAATGTTTTGCATAGAAAACCAGTGCTGTGAACTGGTGCTGAAACAATCATCTGAGATAGGGTTAAAATATGCAATAGGATTTGAGTATTTTTAGATGTGTTGATTAAGAAGCTATTCTTGAACTAGTATGAAATGAGCACACTTGTGAAAGGATAAATCAGCAACATGGGTGAGTGGTAGGAGAGATGTGTTAGGAAGAAAAGGTGGGAAGAAATTTTAGATAGTCTTAAAACCTGGTTTTGAAAATTCAATCCCAATCAAAATAGCAGCTAATTATTTTACAGTTATCAACAAACTGATTATAAAGTTTATATGGAGAGGTAGAAGATCCGGAATAGCTAATACTATTTGATGAGTAAGAACAAAGTTGGAGGACTGACACTACCTGACTACCAGACTTGCTATAAAGGTACAGTAATCTTAAGACAGTCTGGTCTAGGTGAAAGAATAGAAAAATAGATCGATGGAACAGAATAGAGAGTCCAGAAATAGACCCACAAAAGTATAGTCATCTGATCTTTGACAAAGGAGCAAAAACAATACAATAGAAAAAAAGGTAGTCTTTTCAACAAATGGTGCTGGAACAAATGGACATTCACATGCAAAAAAAAAAAAAAGAAAAGAAAAAAATCAAGACACTGACCTTATACCCTTCGTAAAAAGTAACTCAAAATGGATCACAGAGCTAACTGTAAAACACAAAACTATGAAACTCCTATAAAATAACTTAAGAGAAAATCTAGATGACTTAGGGTGTGGCGATGACTTTTTAGATACTACATCAAAGGCATTATCCATGAAAGAAAAATTTATAAACTGAACATTAAAAACTAAAAATTTCTGCTCTGCAAAAGACACTATCAAGAGAATAAAAGGACAAGGCGCAGACTAGGAGAAAATATTAACAAAAGGACTGTTATTTAAAATATACAAAGAACTCTTAAAACTCAACAGTAAGAAAACAAACAACCTGGTTAAAAAATAGGCCAAAGAACTTAACAGACGCTTCATCAAAGAAGAGATAAAGATGACAAAAATAAGCATATGAAAAGATGGCCAACATCATATGCCATCAGGAAAATGCAAATAAAGCAATGACATACCACGACACACCTAATAGAATGGCGAAAAACTGGTACACTAGCACCATCAAATGTAGACAAGGATGTTAAAGGAACTCTCATTCGTTGCAGAGAAGAATGTAAAATGGTACAACCATTTTGGAAGACAGGTTTGTAATTTCTTACAAAACTAAACATACTTTTGCCATACAAATCAGCAGTCATGCTTCTTGGTATTTATTCAAAGGAGCTGAGAACTTACATACATGTAAAAATCTGCACACAGATGTCTACAGCAGCTTTATTCTTAAGTGCCAAAACATGAAAGCAAGCAACAAAGATGTCTTTTTTCAAGCAAGTGGATAAACTGTTGTACATCCAGACAATGAAATATTATTCAGTGCTAAAAAGAAATGCACTGTAGAGCCATGAAAAGACATGGGGGAACTTAAATGCATACTACTGAGTAAAAGAAGTTAATATGAAAAGGCTACATACGATATGATTCTAACTATATGACATTTTGGAAAAGACAAAACTAAGGAGACAGTAAGAAAATCAGTGTTTGCCCGGGGTTAAAGAGGAGGGAGGAAGAAATAGAACATGAAGGATTTCTAGAGCAATCAAACTACTCTGTATGATACTATGACGGTGAATACATGTCATTGTAAATTTGTCCAAACCCATAGAATGTTCAGCACCAAGATTGAATCCTAAAGTTAACTATGGACTTAGAGTGATAATGATGTGTCTATGTGGGTTCATTGATTGGAAAATAGCAGTAGCAGCTCCCTAACTAGTTGTTTCAAATTTGGCAATAAAATATTACACTTGATACTTGCAAACTGCCTACTCCCACCCCCAAAAAAGGAAAAAAAACCCTTGTATTTGGCCCTAGGATGATTTATTTTTATCTCCTATTCTTGAGGTGAGTATTAAGTAAGTGAAGTTGATATTCAAAATCAGATGATGGTGGAATCCTCGAGTGAGTAAGGGATGTATAATTTTGTTTTATTTTGTTCATGCTCAGAATTCCAGGGAATTGCTATAAAAGACAAATTTAATGTAAGAGGTGTATTCTTTATATTCTTTCCATCAAGGACATTAATTAACTTTTTACTTATACACTGTTCTAATTCTATGAAGTCAATGTAATGTAAGAGCTATTACTAAATAAAAGGATACAAAAGCTTTTTCTAATTAATTTTGAATTTTTCATGTTATATTTTCAGTATATGTATTTTTAATTTTTCAATTTCTTTTTCTTTCTTATTCTTTCATTATGTAGACTCACTTTACATGCGTATGCAGTATGGCATTTCACCAATGCTAATGTCAAAGGAGACATTTATCAAAATCTAAGATTGCAATTTCTTGGATTAAAATGTATTAAATCCATTATCATGTTTAGGTTTGATTTTTATATTACACATTTCACAACAGATCTAGTCTCACAATAGAAACTTTCTGGTGCTAAAATTATACTTATTTATGTTAAATAATATCTATTGCTGTAAGATATGCATAGAATTGCAATTCATAAGCTTTAAAAAGTGCTCCTCTTCTGTAGGCATGAATGCACACTCTAACATGACATATATATGAATATTAGCAGGTACGTTTATTGTGAAGGCTAAATTTTCCTGGTATCCTTTGATAGATTTAAATCCATTTTCCCTCAATGTTTGAGTTTGTGCCATCTTCATTACTTCCCTATATTCTCTTCTCTATTTTCTGGTTTTCTATTTCACATGTTCTTTATAAGTGTCTAATCTAGACAGCCAAGGAGGCAAGCTACAAGGAATTTGCTTGAAGCACAAAATCTGCTAAAATGTTGCAACAATGCTTAATAGCCTCTAACCCAAAAGAAACTCACAGATTATTACTATTATGAGCACCATCAAATATTCATGTTCATCATAAACAAAGATGTAATAATTCTTGCTTCAAATGCTATCTTCACTATCTCGACATTTATAATTATTGTAGTGTCGATCATCCTTTAATAGTATGGAAAAGTCATCCTCAATGTCTCATGTAACATAAGAAAGTAGACTTTTTTTTAATTTGATGCTTTAAAGGCTGTCAGTTTAATTCTATTTGTGGCTGTCAAAAAAAAGCAAAACTTATTAAGATGATTACTCTCTGTTAATGTAGTCAATAATTTTCTGAGACCACTTGTTTAGTGTCATCTAAAAATGTTGCTCCTGTCACAGTTTTGTCACAGTTATTTAAGATTTATGTAAAATTTTTCATCTTGAGAAAAAACAAGTTCTTGTTCTTATACCTGAAAGTGATTTAATTGGTACTATTTTGATTCATGATCAGCAACGTATTTTTAAATGAAAATATTCAACTGATAAATTTGATATAAAATTTTTTCCTTGGAATAAGAATTTATTAAAAGAGCATATGATTCCATGTATTTTTCAAGAGCCCTCAAAAATTATCAATTGTTATTATTATTTAAATATTAAAAATATTTCTCATGATATATCTATATATGTCTTAATAGGCAAATAGTGAATTTTCTTTTGGCATACTAATTTAGAGAGAAAAATTAATATTAATAAAAATAGAATATTAAATATTTCAAGAAAAATTATTGGTCACTGATCTCATGCTAGTGAAGTTCCAATCTCACATCTTTTGGTTCACTATAGTTGTAATTCTTTCAATATTACTAAAATATTCTCACCATTCCAATTACTGTCCATCGTAGTTGAGATCTGAACCATACTTTAACCACGGACTTCAAAGGATTTTTAAAAAAGGACAGTACTCGTTATGGTCTTAGTATATTTGGACTGCTATAACAAAATACCATAAACTAGTGGCTTACAAAAAAACAGAAATTTATTTCTCACAGTTCTGGCGGCTGGGAAATCCAAGATCAAAATTCTGGCAGTTTGAGTGTCTGGTGAGGACTCACATTCTGGTTCATAGATGGAGCCTCCTGGCTATAACCTCACAATGTGGAAGAGCAAGGAGGCTCTTTAGGATCTCTTTGATAAGAGCACTAATCTCAATCATGATAGCTCCAGCGTCATGACCTAATCATCTCCCAAAGGCCCTACCTTTTAATACCATCACCTTGAGAGTTGGGATTTAAACAAAAAGTTTGGGAAGGGGACACAAACATTCAGAGCACAGCACTATCAGTACTTATTTCCTGCTCTAAATCATTTCACAAGAGCTTCAGGCAAAATTGTGATGTTGGAAACGTGGTCTGGAGAGCTTCTCTATAGCAATCTCCTTACTTCTCTAATATGTAATAGAGTTGCCCCCATTAAATGTACCCCAATTGTCTCTTTATGTGGACTCCTGACCAATGAGTTGACTTAGTTCATTCCATTGTTATAACTTATCCGTACTGGGTCTTACCTTAGCCAGACCGAGTCTCTCTAGTCACCAACCAAATTAAACATTCCTAAGTTCTACTACACTCACTGACTGACAAACAACTTTAATTGTTGAATTAGTGTTTCCAGAGAGAAAAATGGTTATCAATTCTTTTCAAAACACACCTGAATATTACTAGGGGTTTTTTAGTTCTGGAAGAATATTCTGGCTTGTTGAAGGAAATATTTTGAGGAGAAGAGAAAGGTTTTTTGAATTCTGTGTCTAGGAAACAGACATCAAGGAGACAGTAGAAGTTTTTTGGGAAGAATGTCTGTGAAACATAAAGGAGAGAAGAAGCAGGGGGGAAATTTAAGACTTTGGTGAAGGTGTGACACATGTGAATGAAGTTGGGAAAGCAAAAAGATTGAGTAGAAAGAGCCTGAGACTGAGGTATATCTTTGAGAACGTCTTGGCCAGCCTAAGGGGGAGCTTTAGCAGGAAGGTTGCCTTTACATGAGCTCCAGATGGGGCAGAGATGGCCCAGCCCCAGCCACCCTGCTGTGCTCAGTCATTGGCTAGAAGTGGCCACGGAAGAAGACACCCTTCACCTGAACACTGTGGTAGACCCCCCAGCCCCCCAGGCACTGTGAATGGAGGCTACCAGCTAGATATGCTCCGCAGGGTAGCTTCTCACCTAGCAGATCTGAAGGAAGTGACTGCTGCAAATTCCTCACCTAGAACTACATACTCACTTAAAAGCTACCGGGCTCTGACTGTGTATTTTCTTCTGCACAAAGTCACTTTATTCTGAACCTACACATATTCGCCCACTATTTTGTTTCTGTATTTTTGCTATGTTTTGATGAAAATATGAAATGATTTTATCCTTATCCTTGCTGCTTTCCTTTCTTTTGTTTTTATTATATTCAGTTCTATACCCTATGTACTTATCCACTTTCCTTTATTTCATTACTCTGTGTGTGTGTGTGTGTGTGTGTGTGTCTATGGGGAGAGAGAGAGTTCATTACACGCATGAAAGGTCAATTAATTATTTAGATAGGCAATATCTGTACTTTGTAGAAATTTCAAAGTGTACCCATACTTTTATCAGTAGCAGAAGACTCAGCTTGTTAAGGGATTCTTCATTGATTATTCCCACAAATCTACATGCTTCTAGCAAATGCTGTAATCCCCCTGCTATACTGCAAAACATGCCTGTGATACCCAGATTATTTTATATATGTTAAAACCCAAACAAAATGAGAATCCTTTTTAAATATGATTTTATATATCTTATCTCAAAGAGTTCTCTGTGGAAAAAAGCCTATACATGTAGAATGAACATAACAAAGCACAGAACACATGAGCATTGTTGGCCTGTTTATCCTAATAAAAATATCATCATATGTCTAGATTGCTAGGTTTGCAGTGTGACTGGTATATTTTCTCTACTCCTGATAATGATATTTGACTAATGAGATGTGCATATAGGTGATTTGCAATATAAAACCACTTGTAATTTTTTTTAATTCTGGAAAAATAGAACAAATTTAAAATCTGTAAGTGTTGTAACAATTTAGGCAAACAGAACAAAGTGAAATCCCTGCTACATGGATTTTTAGCCTTATGGAATAGTAGGGTCTTCAAAATAACTCTGAACCAAAAAAGAGCTGGAGTTATTTCTGCAGAGATTAATGTAGTCAAGAGATGCAGAAGTCTGGAATGTGGTACAAGGTACGATAGGGTTAGCTAGCTACAATCTAGAAGGAAAGGTGCCCAGCTGACCAAGGACTAATATCTCCTTCCCCTTTCATTAGTTCTTTTCTGTTTAATCTGGTTATTACATGACAAGCTTTCCATGAAAGCTGAGAAGAGATGTGCATAATGTACAAGACAAGATGAAAGCAAAAAGAAGAAATATAGTGACAGACAAAAAGATAGGATCTAAAAAGAGAATAGCAAAATGGAAAGCAATGTGATCATATCATAAAATAGAGCCCTGAGAGAATAATAGACTCAAGATAAATTCTGGCTCCTGAGAGGTAAAGAACCACCTGGACATGAACATTTCGCTCACAAACATCTTGGGAAAGTTATTTTTCTTTGTTGTGCTTTATACTGAATATAGTTATCTTCTTATTTATACATGATAATATAATGCATGTAAGATACTTAGAGAAATGCATGGTACATTGCAAGCATTCTATAAATGTAATCTACTATTAAGCACATCCATGCTAAAGGCTTGTCAGGTATGACGGTTAATTTTAGGCATCAAGTTGACTGGATTAAGGGATACTTAGAGAACTGGTAAAGGCTTACTTCTGGGTATGTTTGTGAAGGCATTTATAGAGAAGATTGGACTGAGTGGGTGGGATCTGCCCTCAATGTGGGCAGGTACTATCCAATTAGCTGGGGGTCCAGATATAATAGAACACAAAGGAAGAGGAAAGGTAAATTTATTCTCTCTCTCTCCCTCCCGCCCCCCATAAGAGCTGGGACACCCTCCTTCTCCTGTCCCTGGATGTCAGGACTCCATGCTCTCTGGCCATTCAACTCAGGGACTTTCACCAGCTACCCCCTGGGTTCTCAGGCCTTCAGCATCTGACTGAGAGTTACATCATTGGCTTCCCTGGTTCTGATGCTTTCAGGCTTGAACTGACCCACACTGTCCCAGGTTCTCCAGCTTGCAGACAGTCTGCTGTGGGACTTCTCAGTTTCCATGATTGTGTGAGCCAATCCCTTTGCTAAAAGCCCCCTCTCATGCCTGTATCTCTCCTACTGGTTCTGTCTCTCTGGAGATCTCTGACTAAGGCAGTGGGTACTGTGGTTCCCTCTGGGGAAGGGAGAGTCACTCTACTCAGTAGTGCACTGCTTTCTCACCATTGTCATAGCAGACTACACACACACTCACACACACACATACACACACACAAGTGCGCATGCTCCTGGAGAGACTGATGTTCTTAACATTTTGGAGAAAATTGGAAAAGAAAACTACAAATCAAGTCTCTCACTCTTTCTGACTCTTATAAAAATACATTATTTAAGGCTATTCCACAGTTGTTTCCCCTAGCAATGTTTTTAAAGTAAACAATGTTATCTTAAATGTGTTATTCTGGTCCACAATTCTTGAAGTAAACTTGGCTGGAGTCAGACTGTTCAGACCATGTTATTATTTTGCTAAAGAAGCCAATTTTACTTTTCTTTTAAAAATGAACTAATATGATTTTAGACAAACTGCATGCAATGTATAACTTAATGCTCAGTATAAGCTCTATAATTCTCCTTCCTCCATATACTTTTACATAAGAAACTCAAAGAGCATTGCCATATGTTAAAAATAGCAGTAAGTATGTAAAAGAGAAATACTGAACACTGAAATACTGGGTGAGACAAACTTAAAGATATTCTACATTTTGTTCATGGTTTTGCAGAAAAATAATGGTTGGTTTAAAGGAAACAAAATTCAGACTTTATTCCAGTTTGGTGTTTAATAAACTAAAGTGGCCATCAGTCAATCTGTTATTGAAAATTTTATGAATCAAATATTATCTTTTCTATATAATATCAGCAACTTACATACCTGTGATACCCAGATTATTTTATATATGGTAAAACCCAATTATAGTCATAATTCATAAATCTATCAAACCATCAATAAATACTTGCTGTGATTTTTCTATGTATTTAGAATGCTTAAAGACATTTTGCAAGACATATTGCTAATCATCTGGGAACAAAAGCATTGTATACAAATAAGCTTGATTTTTCATGAAAGTTTGTGTCCCAAATAGATGCACAATACAGTAAAATGTTTGTAGTTGATATTAAATATAAAAGATTGTTAAGTTAGGAGTGAGTCATATTTGACCCTACCTCCATTGGGACTAAGATATAGTTAGATTGTTCATGCTGAGATTTCTGCTCTTTTTAGATAAGATAAATATAATCACTGCAAATCTGGTATACAAAATAACCTATGCCAGGCACATCCTGCCAATGATTTGTGTTTGAGAGGAACAATTCACATCAAGGGAGAATAAGACTGGAATTTATGAAATGGCTTATGACATCTGAGATTAGGCATCAGCATATGTACTGAAGTGGTTGTAACATTCAGTAAGTTGGATTTCTACATCCAAAGAATAAGAATAAAGTACAGAACTGAGAGTATGCAGTTGAGTGGGCATTATATATTAATGACTTCTGTGAGGAGATGAGTTGCAATGAAAATTTGTATACTTATCTTTCATTCTACACGAGAACAGAAGACTTAGGTACCCAATTTCCTGCCAGAAAGTTAACTCTGCTTACAAAATCTTTCCTGTGGTATCATATCCTAAATGTCTGACATGATACTTACCCCTCAAAATTGCATTATAGAAAGAAAACTTGTCCCGAGGTTATGACCATGGGGCAGAGTAGTCTGGGGGATCAAAGTTGGGTACTGAAAGAAAGAAGGACCACATGGGGAAATGAGCAGGTGAGAAAGATTGGATTTTGAGGAATATAACACATTTGGTTGCAGAAAGGTGGACATCAGTGATGGCCATATATACACAAGAGAAGATGCCCAGCTCTCAGAAATCATTCTGGGAATAAATCTTTGGTGAAAGATCAGATCTAAGGATAAAGGTTTAGGAAAACCTACAGCATTTACAAATTTCCTGAAAGAGTGGGTATGAAAAATGAAGAAAGGAGGGCAGAGTTTGTCCTAGTCTGGGTTGCAAATATTTTCCCACTTAAAGGCTAAACATTATTTTTTAAAAAATCACTTACAATATATACAAATAGTTTTTCTTAAGAGAAAAAGTTAGTTTTAAAAAGAATGTCCTCTCACTTCATTTTAAAAAGTTTCACATATAGCACTGACAGGTTTTCTAGTGTAGAAATCTCCTTTGTCATCCATATTGTGGCTCTATGTATTCTGAAGGGAGCTGCAACTGAATTGTAATTTCTGACCCAATATCTAGCTTAATTTCTGTACTAATGTCACAGTTCTCAAATATTTGTCTCATCAGGTGCATCAGGGCTGCAATGGCATGTTTATAATGATGCTGAATTTCTTTTCTTCTGTCAAGCTTCTGTGGAAATCATTTTTCAAGTTCGTTGGGTCAAACGTGATAAGAATGGCTGATGCCTGAGAACCAAACCAACACTCTTCTCAGCATTGAGCCAAAAAGGCACAGAAGATATTTCAAAAACTTCATTAAGATAGCCTTAACGTGTGACAGTTGAAGCAAATATAGAACAAAGACTAGAGCTGTTCCAAAGAATAGCTAAACTACTTTTGAGGGGGAAAAAAACCACTCCAGATTTTTACATTTTCAAAGGCAAAAGGAAAGAAGGAATAGCAAGCAAGAATGATTAGTCATACTTGCACATATAGCATCTGAGCTAAATCCATTATGAGAGATTTCTATTAAAGTTATATTTTACTGCATGTTGGCTGTGTCATAAACTAACTTGAGTTTTAAAATGAGAGTAAGTCTTACTACACTAAAATTTCAGATATCTGGTTCTCTTGGAGAATAAGAAATTTATTTGGTTGCCTGCAAATCCCAGGCATGGAAGCTTTAGAATGATGACCGTATAATTTTGGCAGAAAGTGCTGTTACTAAAAGTGCGGCTGCTCTTCCTTTGGGAAGTGCTGTTGCTAAGCAATGGTTTCTCAGCCAAGGACTACGTGTTCAGATAGCCTTTGCCAAAAGGTGTGGTCATGAGATATAATCCTAGCCTCAAAAGCAACAGAAATTATATTCCAGCCCTTTTCTTTATTACTTCCTGCCTGTAGTGTGAACATGTGGCTTGGAGAGCCAACGGCCATCTTTGTGCTTTCTGCAATGAGTGTGGAGAAACTATTTGGGGATGGGGAGATGGGTTTCATGGGCATAGAAGTAATAGTTCAAATGATGAGAGTAAATGAGACCACCCTCGGAAAGCTTACAGAATGAAAGAGAGGTGGGGTTAGGGAAGAAGCCTAAGAAAGACCAATGAATGAGAGATAAGAGGGGGTTATGAGAAAAGCACTCAAATTATTTACGATGATTGGTAAAAGCCCTTATTTAAAGAAAAACTGGCCAGATACCTGGAAGAGAATGTTGGGGCAGTGACAAGGGAAGAGAGAGTTTGAAAAGGGGAGTGAGTGTTTTGCTGTTGGCATGTGGTGTTAATATAGGGGCAAAAAAGTATCCACTCAGTTTCAAATTTTGCAATTTTTGGAGTGACGTGGGAAGAACAACTTCAAGCAGTGTTGGGGATAAAATCCTAAGTGTTTTTGAATAAAGAAAGAGAAGCGAGGACATAAGCACCACAGGGAAGACATCTCCACAGAAGGGTAAATGGAAAGGGAGAAATACGGGCTTGTATAGAAGGAGGTCCAGGCTCAAAGCAAGGGACAGGGCATATTTACTGCTTAAGGGAATGAATTGAGTAGAAGGAGCAACGTAACAGAAATTATGGATAGTTTGGTCTGGTGCTAGAGACAGCAGGAGACACAATTAAGAAGGAATTGGATTTAAAGAGGAAAAAAGGACAGATTTGTGTCCTCGGATAAAAGCAACTAAGGACAATGGCAGATATTGGCAAATTTTTAGCTAGAAAGAGGCATAAACTGAACCTTGTCCACATATAGTCTTTCTCTCATCCCTATGTAGTAAAAGATAATATTGGCTTCTTTGAAAGACAGATCGGAGGTTGCTTGCATCAACTCCGGCTAATTGTTCAACACTCTAAATAATCAATAAACAAATATCAATGTAGCATTTACTATGTTACAGGAACTTCAAGAAACATAGTAGCAAACAAGAAGATACACACTACTCGTTTTTCATTTTGCAGAGATGATGTAGAAGGAAATTATACTAAATTACAGTGTAATTACATTGAAATGTATCTCTTTAGAAAATAAGATAGTGGGAGTTAAAAGTGCTTGTCATACTGTTTCTTACTAAGCAGTTAAAAAAAATGAGGGATTTAACACCAGCAAGTGAGCAGCCCAATTTACAGTTTGTGGTTCATATTTATCGTCATATGTCATCAAATTAATTCTAAACTTGAAAATTGAAATGTATGATGGAAGTAGCAGTGCAAAGACCTTCTTCATAATGCATTGAAGTGCACATTCTTAAGAATAAATGTAACTGAGATGTGTGTACTCAAACAGATGCCTTAGTAGAAGAATTATGATAGCTGCCAAAGATCTTTTGGAAATCTCATAGTGTTATGATAAAAGTAGAATTCTATTGTTACGGTAATGTCAAATATTTATTATTTGTGTGCTCTTTCTTTCTCTCGCTCACTCTTCTTTCTCTCTTTTCCTTTGAATAGCCTATATCTATGTACATATTCTGTAGCTATGTCAGACAAGGTAAATTAGTTGCTTTAAATTTCCATTATTAACTTATCAGTGACTCAATTGTCCCCACTACAGAAACAAACCATTCAAGGGTAAAAAAGTTACTTCATAAATTTACCAGCTAATTTCTACTAATACAAATTTTTAATGCTCTGTCTTAGTTCGTTTGTGTTGCTATAAAGAAATAACTGAGGCTGAATAATCTATAAAGAAAAGAGATTTATTTGGCTCACTGTTCTGCAGGCTATCCAAGAAGCATGATGTGGGCATCTGCGTCTGCTGAGGGCTTCGGGAAGCTTCCACTCATGGCAGAAGCGGAAGGAGAGCCCCCACATGGTGAGAGCAGGAAGCAAGGGAAAAAGAGGAGGGGATGCCAGGCTCTTTTCAACAACCAGTTCTCCAGGAAACTAAGAGAGAGAACTCACTAACTCTCTTAAGAATGACAGGAAGCCATTTGTGAGGGCTCTGCCCCCACTTCCCGCTGTCCACACTTCCAACATTGAGATCAAATTTCAACCTCAAATTCAGAGGGGAAATTATTCAAACCATAGCACACTTTTTTTTTTTTTGAGACAAAGTGTCACTGTGTTGCCCGGGCTAGAGTGCCGTGGCGTCAGCCTAGCTCACAGCAACCTCAGACTCCTGGGCTCAAGCAATCCTCCTGCCTCAGCCTCCCGAGTAGCTGGGACTACAGGCATGCGCCACCATGCCCAGCTAATTTGTTTCTATATATTTTTAGTTGTCCAATTAATTTATTTCTATTTTTAGTAGAGACGGGGTCTTGCTCTTGCTCAGGCTGGTTTCGAACTCCTGAGCTCAAACAATCCGCCCGCCTCAGCCTCCCAGAGAGCTAGGATTATAGGCGTGAGCCACCGCGCCTGGCCCACACTTTTTTTTTTAATAGTCAAAAGGAAATACTAAATAACATGGAATTTGTTTAAAAAATACAGTAAAAAGAGTAACTTCTGATCATAATTCCACTCTCTATTACAGACATTCAATTACCTGAAACACAGGAAAGTGTTAATTATAACTGTTTTCACAATGACTAAAGTAGTTTTTAAGGTGAAATGACACAAACCAGTAAATTAGGATAATTATTCAATCGATGAGTATCTCCTCTTTAGTAAAGGATCTCTTTGGCTCAGTTTGTGCTGTAGGTGCAAGAAATGTTTGTTCTGAAATGAGCATCAATCCCAGGCAGTAGTCTTCGTGGCAGGAGCGATGAGGCTCTTGGTGTGTCCTCCTTCCCTGATCAGAACACTCTTCATCTGGGAAATATTCACTTCTCTTGCAAAAATACTACAGCTGTCTGGTAAGTCCTTTATGACACAGTCTTAACCACTTTGAAAATAAGTAATACAATTTGGTATAAATGTTCATGCATCATTTATAATTTATTTTATATTTGTCCTGTCTTCTGAGGAAGAATATTCTGTCATGGCAGAAAACATACCTTCTCGTCTTGTCTCTTCTACAGTGCCTGGCAGAATACTGGGTATTTAAATAAGTAAATATATGTGTTTTGAATACCTCGATATTGTAATCTGTGAGACTCATCTCAGAAAATCACAATAGTGCAATTATAATTGCAATTACCATATTTCAAAGCATTTCTAAAATTGGCTAATTATAATATTTTGGAACTTTAAAAAATATTTTATTTCCTATCTTTATGTGATGCAATTTGACAAGCTAAATAATATTCAATATCCCATTTTGAATAAGAAAAATGAAATGTATCTTGGTGTTCAATTAAATTACAAGTGATATCTAGGTGTCAATGTTTTTCAGTTCCAGAAGAGACTTTGGAATTTTAATACTTAACAATGACATTTATAAAATGTTTCACAGCTTACAAAATGCTTTCACATAACTAAATTGTTGCTAACAGCATAAGATTGCTTTTGATTCAATACAAGAATTTTGGTGGCCGGGCGTGGTGGCTCACGCCTGTAAACCTAGCTCTCTGGGAGGCCGAGGCTGGCAGATTGTTTGAACTCAGGAGTTCGAAACCAGCCTAAGCAAGAGCGAGACCACGTCTCTACTAAAATTAGAAAGAAATTAATTGGACAACTAAAAATATATAGAAAAAATTAGCCAGGCATGGTGGCACATGCCTATAGTCCCAGCTACTCGGAAGGCTGAGGCAGGAGGATCGCTTGAGCCCAGGAGTTTGAGGTTCCTGTGAGCTAGGATGACGCCATGGCACTCTAGCCTGGGCAACACACACACAAAAAAAGAATTTTGGTAATTAAACTTTGCTGTCCCAAATGTTCTGTGAGCCAAACCGTTCATTTTTATGCCAAAAAGCAAACCAGGCATTCTGGGATAGCCAGTGGTCTGATGCTTCTGAAAAACATCTTAACATACTAAAGGTCTAGAGACAGTCCTGGAGAACACTGGAGAAGACTCTGCATTGATTTCAGAAACATTAGAATCCAGCTACTAATGTCTAAAAATAGAACCCAAGTATTTACAGCTTCTATCAAGTCAATGACTTCCTACTAGCATATGTTTCATGCACATTGTGATCATTTCAAAGAAAGAAAGAATGAGTAACATAATCCAAATATCTCCTCAAGAAACAGTGGTTGACTTTTTCCCCTTAAGTCTACATTTAAAAAGTAAATAAAAATTTTAATATCCCACTGCAAGTTAAAGTTTTTATTATAGTATTCAGAACTTGAGTAACCATAGTTGAATTTAAATGATGTAATTACAGCAATTAAGTGTGGAACAGGTAGGACATTTCCAGTATATTATATATCATATAGACAAATTAGTAGTGACCCAAGAACTTGAAATTTTATGTCTTGATTTTTAACATATTTTAAATTGATGTCTGCCTTTATATTAGTAGAACTTATGACACTCAAAGAAAACCACTCAAATATTTCAAATGATTACATTGAAAAAAATGTTCTGTATTATTATTATTATTATTTCTTGTTTGTATATGACACCCTTTTAGGAAAAGACAAGAAAACTTTCTAGTATTGTCCTCCCAGAATATTTGAAATATTGCCGACTGTGTGTGAATGTCTGCATTGGGCAGTCTGGACACATACGTGATCAGTTTTATTCTTTAATGCAGATCTAAGTCACTAGAAGGCATAGATAGCCTGTGTTGGTGGATGATCCTATGGAGAATTTCTAGGTTTACATACAGGACGTGAGTTCATAAGCATTAAGCCCCGCCAGGCATTGCATGAATGTATAAAATGGCTTTTCAAAATAGGTGCTTCACCTCTTGTATTATCCTGGATAGAGCTGGAACCCATTCTACCAAGTGAAGTATCACAAGAATGGAAAAACAAGCACCACATTTACTCACCGTCAAATTGAAATAACTGATCAACACTTAAGTGCATATATAGTAATAACATGCATTAATTGTCAGGCAGATGGAAAGGGAGAGGAGAGGATGGGTATATTCACACATAATGGGTGTGGTGCGCACCGTCTGGGGGATGGACATGCTTGAAGCTCTGACTCTGGTGGGGCAAGGACAATATATGCAACTCAAAGATTTGTACCCCTGTAATATGATGAAATTAAAAAAAAATTAAAAAAGGGATAGTGGGAATCACAGAGATTACAATGAAAATTTGAGAAATTCCAGTGTTGGGTTTGGTCATTTACACAATAAACAAGTTTATTTGGAAAGCTTGTTTATTCAAAATATAAAATTGCGTTACTTAGGTTATGCTCTTATTTTTGTTACTTGTTTTTGCAAGTGATTATTTGTCAAGTGATTATTTTAAATTACTTTTAATTTAATTTACAAATCAATAATTGTTCTAATAGGAGTTTGATGATGTCAAACTATCTTGAAAATAATATCTCATGTGAATGCGGGTAATATAATGTTTTATTTAATAAAGATATTTTATTTCAAGAGTGTAGATCTTATGAAAAAAATAGTGTGGATCTTACTTTTCACAGGTTTAAATTTTAGGTTTGACAATGAGGGTAAACTACCACTAGTTGACAGTGATATCTATTACCTAGTTAACAATTTTAAGCAGTAGGGGTGATTTATTTCTAGTTGAGATTAATTTTAATATAATTGAAATAAAAATAGTTATATAGAGTAATTTCATATTAAGAATGCCAAAGCACATTTCATTAATTTTGCCGCTGTCTTATGTGATTTCTTGTTTTAATCAAATTTTAACTTTTTAGATTTTTTTTTTTTTTCCGAGACATAGTCTCATTCTTTTGCCCCAGCTAGAGTGCCATAGCGTCAGCCTCGCTCACAGCAACCTAAAACTCCTGGGCTCGAGCAATCCTCCTGCCTCAGCCTCCCGAGGAGCTGGGACTACAGGCATACACCACCGTGTCTGGTTAATTTTTTCTATTTTCAGTTGTTTGGCTAATTCCTTTCTATTTATAGTAGAGACAGGGTCTCGCTCTTGCTAAGGCTGGTCTCGAACTCCTGAGCTCAAACCATCCTTCCGCCTCGGCCTCCCAGAGAGCTAGGATTACAGGTGGAAGTCACCGCGCCCGGCCCAAATTTTAACTTTTTAGTAAACAAATCTTTAATTGTTCTCTGCCTATTTTTTTGTTTTTTTTTTTGAGACAGAGTCTCACTGTGTTGCCCGGGCTAGAGTGAGTGCCGTGGCTTCAGCCTAGCTCACAACAACCTCAAACTCCTGGGCTCAGGCGATCCTCCTGCCTCAGTCTCCTGAGTAGCTGGGACTATAGGCATGTGCCACCATGCCCAGCTAATTTTTTCTGTATATATATTTTTAGTTGTCCAGATAATTTCTTTCTATTTTTAGTAGAGACGGGGCTTTGCTCTTGCTCAGGCTGATCTCAAACTCCTGACCTTGAGCGATCCACCCGCCTCAGCCTCCCAGAGTGCTAGGATTACAGGCGTGAGCCACCGCGCCCGGCCTTCTCTGCCTATTTGGATTAAGGGTCAAGAACACCTCAACTCTCCCTTGACTTTCTAGAGATAGGCTCTCTATAAATCCAAGTGTAGGAGCAAGGAGGAAATTGGCTTGAAAGGAAGGAGAAGGGCAGGAGGGATGAGCTGATAGAAAGGAGAATTACTCCTCCTGTAGTTCACTGTTCTTGCATTTGTGATTATCTACCATCCAGTGAGAAAGAAATAAATCAGAAAAAAATATATGTTATAAGTTATTGGCATTCTATTAAGCTATAGAAACTTTCTTTTATTCACCTCTAACTATTTCTACATTTCCTTAAGGCAGCATTTTCAGGGCTTTCACTGTTTTCTCACATCCCCTATCTTAACTCACTTTGCACATATGAGCTACAGACTTAGCATTCTCTTATCATTTCAAAAAGTAAACATCTCATGAAAAAAAGAGATAGCAATATAACAAATCCTTGTATCCACCACAGAGTTTAGGTATAGATATCTATATAACTGAGCTTCTTTTGTTTATACATAATTGATCCCATTCCCTTCCATTATTTTAGTAATAGCTACTATTCTAAATGCAGTGTCTATACTTCCTACTGTGTTTTTACGATTTAACCACAAAGAATACATGGTATCATTTTGCACGCTTATAAAATCAATGTAAATGGAAATCAAATGTGTATGCCTTTATACCCCTTGATATTTTCATAGAACATAATTGAGTTTTAAAATTTTTTTCATGTTGTTACATATAATTCTAGTTTACTTCCTGGTTACATTTAGGGATATATTTCGACACATACATTTATATGGCAGAGTTCCTCTAGGATATATACCTAACAGTATACTTGCTGGCTTATGGAATAGACTTAAGTTTCATGTTATTAGTTGTTGTTGAATTGCTCCCCAAAGGTTTTTTCTCCATATTTATTTTCATTTCTGTCAGCAATGTTGCTTCACATTAAATCTAAAATTTTATATTGGTGAAATTTTCTATTTTTGTTTGGAGTGATGAATATGCATGGTATCTTCTTATGACTTTAATGTATAACTGTGATTACTAAGTTTTACATCTTTTCAAATGTTTATTGGCTATTGGAGTTCCCTCTATAGGTTGCCTGTTCTTATGCTTCATCTTTTTAAAAATTTGTATTTTAATTACTTTGTAGAAGTTAAATTATTTAATTTGGAAAATAATCCTTTTTTTGGAGATACTTTTATCTATAAATGTACAAATTTACCTGTCAATCTACCTTATCTATGTATATCTCTATCAAATGTAAATATTCTCTCACAAAATCTATTAACTTTTCACTTTGTGTTTGGTGCTTTGGAGTGCAAAGATTTATGTTTTAATTTATTCCTATTCTCTTCAGAGCCTCTTTCATGTAGGTAGCATATCTGATTGCTTTTTCAAGTACTTCATATCCTAAGAATACTTGTATTTTGACAATGATAAAAACATTAATTTAAATAAAACTCTTGTTATTTCAGGATTTGGCTGTGAATCTTTCTCCCCTATCTCTTTTTAGACAATAAACTTCATGGGTGCTCCCAGGGCATTTTGTTGATTATTTAATTATTCATTCATTCATTCACCTGGTTAGGAAAAGAGAGCAGAGAGAAACAGCAGATAAATAAAGTGATTTGAAATTCGTTTGCTCTTTCCGTATTTTACCTTGTCCTATAGAAATGATAGTATCATTATTGCTGGAGGTGTACATGAGTATTATTTGAAGCTGTTGAAAATATCTTTCCTAATATTTCATCTATTCACTATTTCTTCAGATACATGTTAGTCTAATACAAGGTCACTGCAGCTTGAGACACTTAATAGGATGATCATATAAAAACAACTGACCATTTACATTGGGTAAGGAGCTTGAGAAGAAATTATGGAATGTCACTTCTAAACTTAGACACCTCAGCAAGTTTTAGAGGGTCTCCTCCTTTCAGATACTATCCTTGAGGCTGAAAATATTTGAATATAATTGTGTTTTAACTTAAAAATTAAGTTTACTTATAAAAATAGACTAAAATGATCAATAATTGTTTTGTGGTTTAAGTTATATTATGGAAATGATGTTTTCAGGCTAGAATGAATGGAGCAAAAAAGAAAGTTGAATAGAGTCAATGACTAGGTGATCATAGTATTGGCTGTAAGAAAGATAAAGCACCTGAGTAAGGATAGTGAATGAATCCCACAGAAGAGGGAATAGACTTAGGAAGTACTTTAGTTAAAGATTTCAGAGGGCCTGGCAATCGGGTATAAGACCATGTGAGTCAAAGAGGTGGCCTGATCAGTCTCCTATCTCTATTCCAATCACTGATATGATGGCTACCACGTAGTGAAAGCTTTAACAGACTCAATTTAGTAAGTTTCATATCAATTTTATAAGGAGGCTCATTTTAAGATATGAGATACCATCTAATATAGTTCAATAAATATTTTGACCAAGAACGCTGAAATAACCACACTATTTTATTTGAATATTTAGTTAGATCAGACTATTTTATCATTTCAAATATTATTATGCTATTGATAACTATAAAAACATTTCTGCTCCAAGTAACAATTTGATATTTAGAATAATATTGTGATGAGAAGTACACAGCATCCAAGCCATTATTGTTTTAAATGATGCTATTTTGCTTATATTCAAAAGCATTTTATATTCACAGGTAAATGCCTTACAAGAAACACAAATGATTCTGAACTACTCTTATAAGTTAGGTCTTCAAACTCTGTTTCTCACCTTTCTAACCCTGGGGCTCGCCCTATGATCTTTTCTATTTTTTATTTGTCAATGCATAGAAAAAAATTAATGAAGCTTAAATGAACTTTTGTATTATGCATATTTCCTCCCATATAACAATTTTAACTTGTACTTTAACAACTTTTAAATCTTTAAAAATAATTATGGAAATGTTATTTTAAAATTATTTAGGTGATCCATCAGAAAAGAAAACAAGCAAATTATAGATTGTTTTAATCTAGGAATACTATGTGGCTTACGGAAAGATGTATTTGTAATTAAAGGCAAAGCAAATATTTGTGAAACATGAGTAATTTTGACTTGCTGGTAGGAATATAATGTGATTGAATTTGTGTGCATTTAATTTACTTAAGTCTTATTGTTCATGTAATTAAAACATAAAATTAAATTCTTTCAATGAAAACAAAGAATTATTTCTACTTTTTCTACTTATAAAATTTTAAATTAAGATTCCTGTCATGAGAGCAAACAGACAACCTACAGAATGGGAGAAAATACTTGCAGCTACACATCCGATAAAGGACTAATAACCAGAATTTACAGAGAACTCAAACAAATCAGCAAGAAAAAAGCAAACAACCCTACTAAAGTCTACTAAAAAGTGGACAAAAGACATGAACAGGAGCTTCTGAAAAGAAGAAAGATGAATGGCCAATAAACATATGAAAAAATGCTCAACATCACTAATCATCAGGGAAATGCAAATTAAAATCACAATGAGATAATCACTTTATACCAGCTAGAATGACATTTCTTTAAAAGTCCAAAAAACAATAGATGTTGGCATGGATGCAGAGAGAAAGGAACGCTTATACACTGTTGGTGGGACTGCCAACTAGTATAACCTCTATGGAAAACAGTATGGAGATTCCTCAAGGAACTAAAATACCATTTGATCCAGCAATTCCACTACTGTATATTTACTCAAAGGAAATTAAGTAATTTTATCAAGACACCTGCACTCAAATGTTTATCGCAGCACAATTCACAATTGTAAAGATGTGGAATCAACCCAAGTGCCCAGCAGTACATGAATGGATTAATAATATGTGGTATATGTAAACCATGGAGTACTACTCAGCCATAAAAAGATGAAATAATACCTTTTGCAACATTCTGGATGAAACTGGAGACCATTCTCCTAAGTATCGCAAAAATGGAAAAGCAAACACCGCATGTACTCACCATTAAATTGGAACTAACCGATAAGCATACCATGTGCACAGAGGGAAGTAAATCTCAGTGGAAAGCAACCAGGGGGCAGGGGTAGGAGGAGGGGAATGAACCAACCTAATGGGTACCATGAACACTATTTGGGTGATGGGCACACCTATAGCTAGGACTTAAGCATTACAGAAATGATCCATGTAACCTAAAATATTTGTACCCCCTTAATATTTGAAAGTAAAAAAGAAGAGCTTTTTAAAAACTTATTTTGAAGTAATTATAGACTCACGGAAGCTGCAAAGATAGTATGCACAATTTCCACGCATTCCTCAATTTTCCCAAATGATTACATCTTGCATAACTATAAAATAGGAAACTGAAAGTGGTACAGTGTGTGGTTATAGCTCCATACTCTTTTATTTCAAGTGAAGATTTTTATAGCTACCACCCCAACCAAATACAGAAGTATCCCATCGCCACCAAGAACTATAGCACCCACTAGTCTATTCTTCATCTCTATAATTTCTACATCACTTCAAGAAGGTCCTATAAATCAAATCATGATGTACTGGCTTTTTTCCTGAGCACAATGCCCTTAAGATCCATCCAGATTTTTTCATGTAGCAATAGTTTGCTCCTTTTAAAGGCTGAGTAATATTCCACGGTATGGATGTACCACAGTTTGTTCATCCATTCCCTGACAGAAGAACAATTAACTGTCTCCAGTTTTTGGCTATTACAAATAAATCTGTTAGGGATATTTATTTACAGATTTTTATGGGGATGTAAGTTTTCACTTCTCTGGGATAAATGCCCAGGACTGCTACTGCTGGGTTACATGATAAATCAAGGTTGAGTTTTTAAGAACTGCCAGACTTTTTTCCACAGTGGCCATATCAATTCATAATCCCACGGCAGTTTATGAGAGATCCAGTTTCTCTGCATCCTCACCAGCATTGGTATTGTTCCTACTTTTGTTTTAGTTGTTCTAATGCGTGTGTAATGATACCTCATTGTGGTCATAATTTGCATTATCCTAATGGCTAATGATATTGACTATGTGTTTATTCTCCATTCAAATACCCTCTTTGGTGAAGTGTCTTTCATGTCTTTGCCCATTTTCTAATCGGATTATTTTTCTGAGTTTTTAGAGTTCTTTATATTTTCTAGATATCAGTCCTTTGTCAGATACGTGATTGCAAAATGTTTTTTTTCCATTATTTAGCTTGTCTTTTCATCCTCTTTTTTGAAGACCAATTTCTTGATCTTTTTTTCTTTTATGGATTGTGCTTTTAGTGTGATGGCTGAGAACACTTCACCAAGCTTGAGGTCCTGGAAAAGTAACTTTTATTTGATTTAAAGCCTGTGAAAGTCTGTAATGTCTCATAATTAAATTACTAAGTTCAATAGTAACTGATAGTCAATAATCAACACTGACTCGTGATCACAGCACCAGTATCAGTACTTAGTCAGGAGACGCCTTTCTTAAATGCATCTGTGGACCTCCGGCAGGCAGGATCCCCCAAGTGACCCTTAGTGTCCTCTTTCCCACTTTGCCTTCTACTTCTAACTGAACGAACTGAGAGGTGGCACCATTTCCCAGGGTCACTGAAAGCTTCCTGCATCCCCTAGAGAAAGGTCAGGGTTGCAGAAAGGGCTGAGGCAAAAGAGGCTGCTGACTCCCAGTTTAAGAGCAGTCAAGCTCCCCAAACAGCCCACAGGGGTCCCGGCCACTTAGAAGGTGCTCAAGAGCCACAAGTGGCCATCCTCTGGATGGCATAGGTGTCTGTTGCTATACGACAGCCTGCTGAATGGATTTGGTAGTCAGCAAAGTAATCCCTGCAACAAGCATCCTACCGTAGGGGGAGGAGGAGAGAGCAGGAACAAAACAGTTCTAGAGGAAGACAGCAGAGTGGAGGAGACCTTTATGGATCTGCCAGGATGTGCAGGAGCCCAAGGCTGTACCAATGAATAAATGGGAAAGGCTGAGAAAGAGCAAGAGAAGCTAAGAAGTCAAAAGGAGAGCATGGAAGCGTGGATGTTATTGCATGTCCTAGATAAAGGGCATGACGACAGCTGTCTTCTACGCCTGCTATGTTCCAGCTTCTGTGGGATATCACACTCCTCGAGCAGGGGGACCCCTCCTTCGCCTGCCTTGCCAAGTTGATCTATTATAACTCACTGAAATCTATCTTTTCCACGTATTTTCTTCTCCAGTTTCCATTGCTGTTTTTTTTCCCCTCCAAAATTGAATTGTAGCTATTAGTACATGCCACTTAAGTTTTCTTCACATAACCGACATGCAATATTTTATTTTTACTGGCACGATTAGATTATGTGTTGCCTGATGAAAGGGCTGTGTCCTTATTTCTAACTTCTGCAGCACCGGGCTGGGCACAAAGCAGGCAGCTGTAGGGTGCCTGCTGCAGGGACTACTTTGATGATTCCCAGAGCTATTGCACATGGCCCCTCCAGAACACGAACAGTAATACATTGACAGAAATGTTCTCTGTCTGCACTGTCCAACACAATGGCCACTAGGCCACTTGTGACAATTGAGCATTTGCAATAAGGCAAGGATGACTACGGAAGTGCATTTTAACTTTTATTTAAATTAAATTAATTAAATTTAAATAGACACATGTGGCTAGCACCTACCACTTTGGAGAGCTCAAGCTGTGATTACAGGGGCCTACCAACAGGGCTGACATGGTGCCCAGCCCAACCACTCAGGGAAGGCCCCTGGGCCGAGTCTCAAATTGTAAGATCTCTCAGCCTTTCTGAATAAGAAATATGCTTTCCTTAGTATTATGGGCTAAATAGTGTTCCCCTGAAAATTCATGTGTTGTAAGTCTTCACCTCTAGTATCTTAGAATGTGATTATATTTGGAGATCAAGCCTTTAAAGAAGTAATTAAGTTAAACTAAAGTCATTAGGGTGGTTCCTCATCCAATATGACCAGTGTCCTTTTAAGAGGAGGAGATCAGGGCACACAGAAACACCAGGGACATGCGTGCACGGAGATGGCCATCTGAAAGCTGAAGTGAGAGGAGAGGAAACCAAACCTACTGGCACCTTGATCTTGCACTTCTAGCCTCCAGACTGTGACGACAAACACTTCTGTTGTTTAACACCATAACTGCCATGTGAGTTGTATCTAACTCTTGCTAGTTTTGAGCCCGGGGCCTTGTGAAGCATATGTAACTACAGTTGGTTCATGAGAATCTTACTTGTTGATGTTCTTATTGTTACAATTAATATTAACAATTTAATTGCACATAACTCATGCACAGAAAATAAAAATAACAAATTTTTCATTAAATTAGAAAGGATTATTTTGTTTTTGAACTTTTTATTCTATTTTCATATTAAAACACCATAGCCTCAAGAAAAACAGTTTTTTTTCTAGTGTGGCAGTCAGTGTGTTAAGCCGCACACCCAGCCTGGGGCCCTCTGCTGTGGCAGGCCTAGCAAACGAGCACACTTAGCACTCCAAAGGTGAACGTTTCCAGTCACGGGTGCACACACATCAAATCAAAGTGACTCTGATGTACAACCTTCAATGCTGTCGTACTAATCTAAAGTGGGGATATTTCCTTCCCAAGTGCCCAATATGCCCGCTGTGCCCTAGGCGGTGGCACTACCTAGAAAGCCAGGTCCCGTGAACACAGTGCAGAATGCTTTAGGGGATGTCACCGCGGTGCCAGGAAACTGGGAACAACTGGCTCAGGGAAGTGCAGCTCTTCCTCTGCAGGCCAGAGTCATGGCTGGGTACACACATACAATTTCTGCTTCTCTGAACATCCTTTCCAGAGTGAACATTCATATTCTTTATTTTCTTTAGAGGTGTCATTATCACTGAGCAGGGAGACATACTACAGGCCTGTGATGTGCTGATTAAAACAGACCCGCTCACAGAGGCAGACCCACCCCACCGACAGAGCCTTCAGGACGCACCGTCAAATGGAAGGAGCTGCAGTGCATGGGCCATGGCCATTAATCCGCTCCTTAGGTGGGGTTGGAACACTAATGACACAGTGAGGGCTCCTCCGGCAGCTAGAATTAATTAAGAACTATAGGGGGATGCTGAAGAGCCAGCAGCAGTCTGCAGAGCCCTAGCAGTTAATTAACAGTCAGAAAAGGGCCTTCCTTCTTTCTCCAGCCCTGCCTGCTATGTCGGGCCTCAGCGCTACGAAGTCTTGCACAGATGCCGACTTCATGCCTTTTCCATTTCGTGTTCCTAGCCGTGGAAGATGACCTTGCGGGAGGTCGTTATTGCATCCTCATCCTTTCAAGATGCTCACATTTAGCTCATCCTTGACAGATGAGAACATCTTTCAGGATATGTAATCATTGAAAAAGGGGATTTCACAACCCTCCTAAAGAGCTTGTCAATTCAGACATGTTTTCAAAGAGGTGGTCACGAAACCTCTTTGAAAAACTCAAGTAAACAGTGTATGTTACATACATAAATACACCTCTGGCTAGAAAAACAGGTCAAGAAAAAGGGTGAACATTTGAATAGATGGGAGAGTTTGGTGTGGATTGGGATATGCAGATTTGTACACCAGCATCCCTGGCAAGCCTCTTCTTGCCCCCTGTACCCCACACACATGAGAATCAGGTTCTGAGTTCACAAGGATGCTAGGTGCCATGTCCCCTTTGTTATTTCCAGCAGCTACATGCAATTTTGCATGTCCCCAAGAACTTCAAATGAACTTCTAAGCAATTACATTTCCACTGAAATGTATAATGTGATCAGGTCTTTCATTTATTTATTTTTTCATTTTGCCTCTGCTTTCGCTGACGATTGCAGCAATCCCTCAATCAGAAACGAAGGGTGAGGTTTAATGACTTCATGTATAATTTAGTTTTCTGCAATATGCTTCTTCACTTTCTGTTTTGCATAAGCTTAGGAAAGTGTGGCAGTTTATCGGATCTACAAGGACACTACAGATTTATATACAATTCAGCTCTATCTTTTTATCCTACAACTTCTTTCAGTAGAATTGTGCACTTGAGTTAAATTAGCTGCTGTAAAATATTATAAAAGTTCAGCCAAGGAAACAGAAGATGCTTTAATATTTTGCACTGCTCCCCAAATAAAAACTTTAAAGCAATTTTGGCTGCTGTATAGATATTATTTTCACAAAGATGCCAGGCATGGCTTTTTCATTAGATCCATTTGAGATTGATTTAGGTAGTTTCTTAGATGATATTCAGAATATGTACAGAGAAAGAGCTATATAGGGTTTGGCCAAAAAAGACCTAAAGAAACAGTGTGTGCCACTCATTCAAGACACAGAAATGAAATATATTATATACTGAGAAACCAAAATCCTACTTTGCATACATGTTTGTATTTTTCCACAGTTTTTTTCTTCCAGCCCACCATGCCAAGAGAATTTCAAACACACTAAAACACATAATGCTCACACAGATGCACACCAAAAACGAGGTCTTAAAAATCTTGAGCATTTCTCTTTGCCTTTACTCTGTAAGATTTTTAATTAGATTCTGAAAGTTTGTATGTTTGTATAAGTGAATATTAACTTTTTGAATTATGTTTATTTCTGCACATCGAACACTGACAGACAATTTCAATGTCTCCTCTCCATGACTCCTTTAGGTGACCACACACACTGCATTTATTGCAAAAAAGTATTACAATGTTTTAAGCACAATATGGCTTTGCTGCCGTGGCCAACACCAAAGGCAAAATACACTTTGCTTTCGTTTGGCCACCTTCTGCAATGCCTCTTCAGTGCTGACTGGGGCAAGTCTACACTCAAGTGTGACTCAACGCTAGTTAAGTCTGACTTCCGCTACAGTCCAAGTTGTACAAATAACACAAGTAAAACTAGGTCATTTTACATGAAGAAAGTTCTAACATCAACAACATAGTCATACAGTGAATACACTTAATTTCCAACATTTCTATCATTTCTTTATATTGGGAAAAATAAAAAAAATTATGGTGTGACGAATCTCTACAAACTGTGTTATTTCTGTCACTCACAATGAGGAGAACGTGGTCTGGTATGTGACACACACAGAATCTCTGTTCCAATCATTCTCCCTTCTCCACTTGTTCAGGTTTCAAAGGCCCAAAGTATAGAGAAGATGGGAAGGGAGCTTCTACTTTCTCGTTATACCAAGAAAACGGCACAGGCCCTGGAGTGAGTCTCGGGTTCAAATTCCAGAATCCCTCATGAGCTTGGTGACATGGCTGAGAGCCTCAGTTTCCTCGTGTCTAAAGTGGGGAGGGTTATGGTGACCTTGAGTGAGATAACACAGACATGCTCAGCTCAGCGCCCGGCTCATGGCTGATGCTCAGTAACATTAGTTGCTGTTATGATACAAACGTTGGTTTCTCTTACTACCACCATGACGAAGTCCATTACATGGTACTAAAAATTTTCAAAACCAAGAAGTTATGACTGGTTGTTAAACTTCAGCATTACCAGCCTGTGCTGACTTATCATAAGAATTCACAAGGAGCTCCTTGTCCAAACAGTCAACCCTCGTACCTACTAGGTATTCAGCATAGTGCCACATGCTGTGGAGACCACATCACAGAATCAAAGGCCTCCTGCTTGGAGAAGATGCAGTCTAGTCGCGACACTCATGAAGCAGACAGCAAATGGCAGAGAGCGGTAGTAAACAGAGGCCAATTGACACTGTGGGGACTCCAATGTGCAGTAAGGTTTAGAGAAAGGAGAAATCAGTGAGGGCTTGATGGGTTGGGTGGGGAAGACTTCAAGGAGGTGGGACCTGAGCTGGTTGCGGAAGGACAGACCAGAAGGACTTGCAAAGCAAGAGGACAGAGATGGGCTCAAAGTAGATGCAAGTGATGCCTGCAGCAGAGACAGAGGCGTGGAAAGGAGGGAATGTGAGGATGTGGTTAGACTTGCATGAGAGATTTCTATCACCAAACAAAAGGATACAAGGAGAGGTGGGATGGAGCACACTGATGAGGGGTCATAATCACTTAGCACTGTAGGCACTGGGATTCCAAGCACAGGGGAATGAGTAATATTTCACTGCGACTGAAGAAAGCAAAACTGGTGGGGGTACAATGACTGAATCGATCAGAGACATCGGCTTGATGGCTCCAACGGTGATCCAGGACTGAAAGGACCCAGTTCTGGAGCACAGTGAAATATCTATTTTTATCTTTATGCATATACGTAGATGTATACACAAAATATCCTCCCAACAGTGGTGGCCATGAATCCCTTTTCCTAAAGCAGGGATTCATGGCCCTGCTTTTTATACACTTTCTTACAGCACCTACCAGTTGCAGGTTGCAGAAGACACGTTTCCTGCGATGACTGTGGGCTGAAGGCTAATCATATATGTCCCATAAATTAAGGTGAAACCCTGTTCATGATCCTTCAATATGTGATGTTGGAATGACGTCTGATGTCAGTCAAAATCCCAGTGAGCTCTTCCTTGATTAATTATGTATGCTAGCTCTTGACAAGGACATTGGAGGAATATTTCCTGAGGATAGAGAATTCTGCCTCTTATCCACCCTGGCTCAAAAGTTTTTAAACTTCGTTTAACAGGGTTCTGTCACTGATAGCAGTGCAAAGGGCTACGTCCCTGAGGCTCTGCGTGTCTCACAGTACTTCCGAGAGTACTTTGGGAAGAGAGTTTACAGGTCTAATTATTTAACAAATGCTTAGGGAGATGTCATTCTGAAAAATGGTCTACCAAGAGCAATGCCAGCACAGCTCAAGCACTGATTAAATTGTTTTGACATAATTGCCAGTTCACAAGAATCATGACAGCCACTACTCAAACCATTTTGGAGCGAAAAATATTGGAAAGAGTCACATGGGAAAAGCATTGGAAAAGCAATTATGAAGAATCATTTATTTATTTTATGGGAACACCGATGTCAGATATTGGCATTTTTTTAAAAAAAGGATTAAAGTTTCTGACCAACGTAATAGTCATAGCTAGAACTCTAACACAGAAATTAAAAAACTTTAGTGCAAAATAGATCAAATTCCATGTTCTGCAGCTTATCTAAGGCTCTTTAAAATGGTTAAGAGGTAAATAATATTAATGAGCTCGCCGCCAAGCTATAAACAAGAAGTCTGGCGTGGAGATTGGACATTAAGACCCTAAACAAAGCGTAGAGCACTGAAGACTCCATGGAAGATTTACTTGCCACCAACAAAGCACGGGATGGCATGACAATGAGCGAGCAATTCTGGTCAGCTCCATCTATGGGGAGAAGTGCCAGTGCCACCCAGCGCTCCCGAGCACAGTGACAAGGGTTTCGAGCACCCTGGCAGCAGATCAGGCACCTCCCCACTGCACAGGAGCTGTGGGATTGAAATGAAAACATTACGGGATGACACACTGACAGTCAGAACTAACATTCAGAGAAATTTCAAAAGGGCAGAGGAAAGTGGGCAAACCCTGGGCGACTTTTCAGCAAATGACTTTTCCGTCAGTTTCAAATTATTTGTCCAGCTCCATTTCCTCCTTTCTGTTCGTCGGACTTACAGGACAAGTTTGTTTCTAAACGCTGGCAGTGCTGAATTGCAATACAACTTACAAAAGACCCACACAGACCAACGATCATTACTTTACCTCCTGAGTACCCCCGACCTCTGATGACTGAGAAGATGTTTTTACCAGCAGGATCTTCTTTAAATATTGGAGCTTTTAGACAAAGCTCTGAAGCAGAAGGGAGAGGAGAAGGCATAGGAACTGCAGAAGGAGGTGCACGGGCCTGGCTGAAGTCCAGATGTGGGGAGCGAAGAGGAGAAAGGAAGATGAGTGATGAGCCCCGGGCAGGGGGAAAGAAGAGGTAACTGAGCAGACGGAGTGAGATACATAATCCCATCTCTCTCAGAACCACTGCAATTCAAAGCAGAAACGAGCCAGCCATGGGCTCGTGTAAATGATCAAGACTAGAGAGATAGTTGGAAAAATTAGAGACGTTCATTCCATTTCACATCAACAACTTGAGTGGAGACGCAGGTAGCAAAACTGGAAAGCAAACACAGCGGAAGGGGGTCTACTACCAGCTGAGAGAAACGCGACAACTGGCTGCTGATGGAAAGCATCTCCCATACCTGGATCTAAAGAATATATAAAACACTGTACTCAACATTTCAATACTGTTGTTAAGAAGACATAAAATATTTAAGAAAACTAACCATATATAAGGCCTTAAATAATATCCACAAACTTCAATGAACTTTCTATAATTATAATGCAATCAAGTTGGAACTCATTAATAAAAAGATAACCAAAGATCACCCACGCGCTGAGAAATAAAACGCACACTCAATATACTCAACATGCTTCTAAATAATTCATGGGTCAAAGAAATAATAATGAAAATTTAAAAACATTTAATAGTCAAAGATAATAGAAATACTGTCTATCAAAACTTACTGGGTGCAGGACAACTGTAACTTACAGGGAAAATCAATACTTCTAAATAAATGTTTATATGAGAAAAATGCAAATTAATGCATTTACTACCCCATTTAAGGACAGAACAAACTCAAAGAAAGTAGAAGAAAATTAATAAAGAGCAAAAATAATAGACATTTTAAAAAATTTAGTATTAAAGATCAATGAAGATAAAAGTTATTACTTTAAAAAGATTCATAAAACTGACAAACCTCTGGCAAGAATGTTTAAGAAAGACAAAAGCACAAACAAACAACATTAATGATGAATAAAGGAAAAAAGAAACACGCATAAAGATAAATCAAAAAGAAGATATTAACAAATGGATGCCTCTAAATAAAAAAAGACAAAATATACAAATTCCTATGAAAATATTAACTATCAAAATTAACTCAAGAAAAAATAGAAATCCAGAATTATCTTAAAATTATTGAAAAATAAGTATGGAAAAACATGCACCACATGTACTCGCCATCAAATTGGTACTAACTGACCAACACTAAGGTGTTCACATGGTAGTAATACTCACCGGGTGCCGTTGGGGGGGTGGGGGGTAAATCCCCACGTAAAGGAAGCAAAATACACTGTATGGGGGAGGGGCATGCTTGCAGCCCTGGCTTGGGCGGGGCAAATGCATTACATGCAACCAAAATGTTTGCACCCCAATAATATCCTGAATAAAAAAAATTATTGAAAAACTTAGTAATTAAAAATTTTAGTATGAGGAAAATGCCAGATCTAGCCAGTTTTACAGGTGACTTTAACACTTAAGAGAAAGATAATTCAAAT
>CAUYSK010075324.1:0-17622 GCA_963575035.1 Avahi laniger
ATTTATTTATTTATTATTTCAAAATTTTATGGGTGTACAAACATTTAGTTTATACATATTGCATTTGCACCACTCGGGTCGGAGCTACAAGTGTGCCCTTCCCAGACAGTTCGCATCGCACCCATTAGGTGTGCAGACTTCCTGGGTAAGTGCATAAATTATTAACAATATCTTTTCTTTTACTTGTTGGGAACCCTCTGAGTTTGGAGGAGAATACATAAAAAGGTAGCCACACTTATGAAACTTTGGATGATATGCCTGAGCATCACAGATTTTTGGCAGCTTATGGAGATTGATTAGGTTTTAAATTTCCATTTCATTCACTTTTATCAGAGTTTTGTTTTCAATCACCCAAGGAAGAGAAGTTAGAATATATTATGGCAGAATTTCAATATATAAAAAGGTCAGTAAGGCTTAGCTACTACTTAGGTAAAGATAGGGGCTTCAAGAAGAAAGAATATCAATTGTATATACGGTTGAAACAAAGAATTTAGATATGTTTAGTATGGTAAATTAGACTTACACTCTTGTAAAGCAAACTGAGAAGTTCTACAATCATGCGCTGTAATCAATGAAGGATCGCATATTGGAAGGTGGTCCCATAAGATTATAATACCATATTTTTACTGTACCTTTTCTATGTTTAGATACACAAATACCATTGTGTTACAACTGTTTATATCATTCAGTATAGTAATGTGTACCGGTTTGTAGTCTGGGAGAAATAGGCTATACCGTATAGCTTAGGTGTGTAGCGGGCCATGCCATCTAGGTTTGTGTAAGTCCACTCTATGATGTTCACACAATGACACATTTCTCAGAACATATTCCTGTCATTACATGATGGAAGACTGTCGCCCTTTATGTTCTCTACTCTGGATCATTAATAATATGTTTAGGGATTACGAATATATATTTTTATCTAGTTACAGTAAGACTTTTCCCACTTTCTGGCTATTAGCTAAGAAAGGATTTGGTTGAAAGGCAGGGAATCAGTATGTATTGAGAACCTACTCTGTGCCAGGTACTATGTTCCATGTTTTACTTTCTTTTGTTTTCATTTAATACTCACAGTTTCCTATGAAGTATGTATTTTTCTTCATATTTTAGACAACAACAAAAAAAAACCAGGCTCCGAATTTAAGGAAATTGAACATATATCGCTCCTTAAATTTGAAGTATTTTTGAATTTAAGGCTTTTTATTTTTACCATTTATGACTTGTGATCACTAGATTCTACCTGGTAATATGAAGTTGTAATGGAAGACATGAGTTTCCAACTTAATCTTTACTACACGTAGTTAACTGAAATTGGCGACAGAGGAAGAGGGAGAATCATTTCTCAGCTAGTCCTTCTGTGACATTGAAGAATGCAGTTTGAGAAGATGGTCTTTGATTTAACCAAGAGCATAATCAGTGATCTCTATGTAATTAGAGAGCACAGGAGAGCACAGGGGACATGATTGAGTTGTTCTGAATTCTCTTCAAGTCTGGGACAACCACCTTTCCCCAAGCCCAGTTAAGAGGCTGTCAAGATACTCCATCTTTTCTTCCCTGGAGTATCTTGACAGCCTCTTAACTGGGCTTTTTACAGCTCCCTGAAACTATATATGTGCTCCTTCCACATAATCTCCATATAGCCAAAATGATATTCCCCAATCCCATATCTAGTTGTGTTATACCCCTACTTTTTAACCTTTTAGTGACTTCTCATTAAGATAAAGTTCAACATTCTTAAATTGCAATTTAAGCCCTTGTATCATCTGACTCCTATTATCTGGAAATAAGGGAACAGTTTTCAGGAAAAAAGCAAATGCATTATGGATACCACCAGATATGTGTTTGTGTGTGTGTGTGTGTGTGTGTGTGTTTAAATATAGTTATGAATATTTATATATAAATACATATATCACAATATATTTATAATATATAATATTATTTGATATAAATTTTGTTTTAATTAACATTTAATGTATTTAAATTTAAATATATCAAAATCAGTAAGTAGCAATAACTTCTCATGAGTTTTTACCTCATAAGAAAGGTAAATAAGAAATTTTATTATTATAAGGAATATCTTTAGATATTTTGAAGAATTTTAGAGGAATGCCTGAATTTCTTTCTTTCATCTTTTAAAAATATCTGAGGTGAGTCCAAAACTAGGAAAAAGCTTGTGTTAGCACATCTCAGACTATTTCTTTGAAACCATATTTACAGAACTCTGTCTGACTAAAAATTATTCAATTATCAAACACAAAGGAGACGTATAGAGCATAAAATATATCCTGTTCTTAAGAGAAAACTAGGTGTCAGAGTGGCAACAATTGCTAAGACCAGGCAATGGTTAAAGCAGAGTTAGTCTTCAAAGTCTGATGGAATTCAGGGATCATGATTTCAATTTATTGCTTCTCCAACCAGTTCATAATAATTTGCTTTCAATTTAAAAACAGATTTCAGAAAACATTTAGAACTCATAATCATGCTTTCTCATCTTTGTTCTGCCAGCATAACACATTACATTGGAAGATATTTAATCAGTTTCTATTCAAATAAGCAATGCCTCTCTGCCAGGTACTTCGATATGTGTGTGATGTCCTACATTGTCATACTATTACTTAACAATTATACATATATATTTTCTTTAAAATAATGAACAAAAAGGGCTAAACGTCAAAAGAGATATAAACAGGTGCAACCACTGCAAAAACACAAGACAATTTTGGAAATACTTAACATATATAGTAAATGGATACAAAGCCAATGAACTGTAATAATATTAGATCTTTTTGTGTGTTCTTAAAGTGGAACTACACAGCTTCTCATCAAAGAAAAAATCATCAATGTCTATATTTAGACTAAAATAGGATAGATGATAATATTCACATGCTTTTCAAGTTCTGATTGCATGTAGGAAGAAAAATTTGAAATCAAGAAAATATTTACCAAAAAAATCACTGTGTGGGAATTACTGATTTGTTTTACTTTTTGAACTTCTTCTCAGTTCATGGTGTGCTTGTATTTCTCTGCTAATAGACTTTGAATAGACATAATTCTTCTCTGTAATTGTTATGACTTTGATCCAGCACAGCAAGAACAAGCTAGTTTGGATAGATGGATATATGTTTTTTTTTGTATTCTAAAGATCATAGAGTTACACTTCTAATATGTGATTTCTGCTTCTCTCGGTTAAATCAGCACGATTAAAATACGTTTTGTTGTTTTAAGTAACAGCTTGGGCAGGCTATCAACCTGACATCAAACACAGTCAGGAAATATATTTGATACAATCTTATATACTGTTCAATTATAAAAACGAGGAATCTCTATCTTGAGCCACTACATCTCCCAAAGGTATGTCACTCTTGTATAACGATATAAAGTTAGGCTACTATAATAATTTTATATGTGAATATTAGAAAAAGTAGTTCTCTGGAGTCAAAAGTTTCAGTCATTTATCTGCTATGTAAAAACTGAATGACATGTGCTATGTTGCCTAAATATAAGCTTTAACTTCTCCAGCTATATAATGAAGAAATAGTACTGGCTTGTGAGAATCTTAAAACTATTACTTGAAAATATTTCACACATAGAAGAGAGCCATTTTTCTTATTATTTGAGAAACTTAAAGGATAATTTATTGCATTTCTCTTTTACAATGAAGTGTTATGATTAAGAGATCATGAGATATAACTCATGATAATGAGGATAATGGAATTTCAACTGGCATAAAAAACTTGCATCACTGAACCATTACATGGAAAATAACTGACTAGTCTCACAGTGCACTGTGTGCGAATGTGAAATATTAGACTGTCATGGTAAACCACTGAAATTATTTTATACTGCTGTGTAACCTAAACTATGTGTTCTTATATCAGTATATCCTACAAGAAATTTATGAAACACATTTTACAAAGCATAACACATGAAAACATTGATAAATTATGGTTATATGAAAATAAGGCACCATCACATACAAATTTATATGACTGCTTAGAGATGATATAAATTACAAAAATATAAATTCAAAATACTCAAACATCAAATGTATACAAATCTCATAAGCCAGTAAGAAAAAAATTTAAAAACTAATATAAGAACTGTTACAATACATGAACAAGCAATTCAAATAAGAAAAAATTATGGTAGCCAATAAATTTTTGAAAAAAAAATGAATGACATACAAAATTGCAAATTCAAAGGAAATACAAGATGTTTAACTCTCAGATTGGAAATAAAATCCTAACATTTTGGAAATACTAAGTGTTACCAAGGATGTGGAGCAAAACAACTCAGATCCTGGGCTGGCGAGAATATAAACTAGGCAATTTTTTAAAGTAATTGCACGTAATTTAGTAAAACTGAAGATGTGTGTATTCCAAAACTCATTACTTATGCTCCAAGTTTATTCCCTGAGTAAGCTTTTACATGTGTAAAACCATTTATTAGAACATTGGTTATAAGATTGAAGTATTTGAAATCAACTAAATGTTCATCAAAAGGAGAGAGTTAATTTAACTGAAATATATTTTTACAAATAATTCTATTCTGTTCTTAAAATATTTTAAGTAGAATTCATGTATCAACAATTCCAAATTTCAAACAAAAATAATGTTTTGAAGTAACTTATATGTTTAAAATAAAATTATGAAATGTGTGAAATAAAAAAAACAGTATAATTCAAGATAGTAGTTCTGTGCTAGATACAGGGAAGAAAGAGGGAATATGATCAATGAAGGAGAAAACAAGGGATTTTAATAGTATATGCAATGTTTTTATTTTGAAAATATTGATGAATCTTTAGCTTCCAGAATTGGTGCACTAGTAAATCTGGATTAACAATCTTGCTGAAAACTACTAGAAAAACTGGACAAAGAATAAAAAAGCATCTGCTAGAAGCATATGGGCAAGTTAGAAGGCAGTGAAGAATTAATGAGCCAAGCATTGGAGAATATACAATTCAAGCTATATTTAGGGTTGCTTTAGCCCTGGTGGTATTTGTCAATTCAGAAAGAGGTGACTGAGAGGCTGAGACCCTGAAAACTGTTTTCAACAGTCTCATGGGACAGAGGAAGCAAGAATTGGAGTCCAGAAATTTCCATGAAGAAAACGATGGCCCAGATCAATTCTCCATCTTTAGGATGGGACCCTAAACTGTTGGAATGCAGGAGCCAGTTTTACTGAGACTGAGATTAACTCTCTGAAGGACTGAAATGCAGTGTAGATTAAATTAAATCACAGGTATTGGATTCAGTTGATCTGGGATTGTTATTGCTTCTAGGTCATTGATAGAAATTTTGTTGAGATTGTAGCTATTTTTGGAGGGAAGACAGGAGTAGTAATGGAAGAAGGCAGCAGAGGAATTGGTAGATTCTGGCATATTTTTATCTCTTAGCTTGGACAATAGTTAAAAAGAATAATTGTGTGATAACTCTTGGGCTGTGTATTCTTTGTTTTGTGCATTATGTCTATGTTGAAATACGTCATACTAAGCAAGGCTAAATATGTTTTTTAAAAAAAATTAGTAGAAGACCAATAAATGCTAACTCATTTTTCAAAAACAAAGTCAAACAATTAAGACAAAACTATTAAGATTTGATAAAGCTGGTTTATAACCTTATGGATATTTGTTATGCAGATTGCTTCACAAATTGAAAATAGTAAAAGAGTAAAAAAAAAAATCAACAAAGTGTACATTCTGAGAAAGACAGAGGAAAAAAATCATTATCATTCCAAGGGAGCAAACATTACATCTAACTTTGTAAACAACTTGTAGGTGATCTTTAAAATAGCTGCAAGTTATTCCTTACCATTGTTTATAGAGTCTAGATTTCTCACCTTATCCAGTATAGTTTTTAATTGAATTCCTTTGTTTTGCAGAGAAAAATAAAACATTATTAAGTCATTTCACAGTCAAGTCTACATTTCTCACCTTATCCAGTATAGTTTTTAATTGAATTCTTTTGTTTTTCAGAGAAAAATAAGACATTAGTAAGTCATTTCACAGGGTTTGAAAATGAGCAGTAGCTAATGCAGCTGTAGCTCACTAAGCTATTAATAATTCAAACAGTCCTGTAAAGAGGAAGCTAGAACCAGTATTATAGCTTTTGCCCTTCAAATTACCTGAAATAGTTATCAAGTTTAGAAAGTTTTGGAAAAGCCATTTGAATGGCAAATCACATTTTTCAACTTTACAACTGGATACCTTTTTCATTCTATTGCCACAACATTTCCTTTTATTATGCTATATACAGTATATCTGTATATTTGTCTTTCCTAAGTAGATCAACAAGGTTGAAATTTCCTTCTCTCTGTCATTGATTTGGGACAAGTCTTCTTTTTAAAAAGATTACAGTGGAAAATTTCTCATATTAAAGTCATCTGGGTAGCAGATTTCTGAGAAATCTCTGTTAATTTTCCACTAAAATACATCCAAAGACACAAATAAGAATGAAAACTGGAAAGTAAAACACATAGTTTGGGTAAATTCTTCACTAATATTAAAGGAATTAAAGCTATTAGGAAAGAAACTAACCTGGCTTCACCTCCTTATAGACTCTAAGTTTGCTTCATGAAATAGAGCCTTCTGGAAAAGAAAAGAAAAAGAAAAAACAGAGTCTCTACATTTGTCTCTGTGCTAGACAATGTCTCTCAAGAGTGTCCATGTCTTGATCACCAAAACCTGTGAATATGTCACCATACATGACAAAATGGACTTTGCATGTGTGATTAAGGACCTTGAAATTAGGAGATTATTCTGGATTATCTGAGTGGGCTCAATCTAATTACGTGTGTCCTTAAAAGTATAGAGCTTTTTTAGGTTGAGGTCAGAAATGTGACCTGAGGACTTGATCCAGTGTTACTAGCTTGGAATATAAGGCAGGATGCTACAAATCAGTGAATGGGGGCAGCTATCAGAACTTGGCAATAGTGAGAAAATGGACTCTCTCTTAGAGACTTCAGAACAAAACACACAACTCCTCCAAAACCTTGAGTTTAGCCCAGTAATACCTATGCTTGAGCCTTCAATTTTGTGATAACGTTACAGTAGCAATATAAAACTAGTACAATCTCTGTCTGACACTAGATTTGGAGGCTTAGTATCTATACCAACCAGAAATTTGGGAAATCTTCTCTTTATTCCACAGAGGCTAACTTAACTTCCTTCCCTGTCCTCCCAAAATCTCGGGACACCCGCCAGTCACAGCGACTACCAGAGAAATGAGCAGGAAGAATATGTGCGTGTGCATATGTGTGTGCATGTGGTTGGATTGGAGAACAAAGGCCAATCTGTCAATCCACTATTTCTAGTCTTTGTGTCAGGATATATGTGTGTGTATGTGTGTGTGTGTGTGTGTGTGTGTGTGTGTTATATAATGTTTAAAACAACTTCAACTTCATCAGATAATTTATCATCCATTTAACTAGTGAGAGAAGTAGGCATAGAGATAGTACATAGCATCCAACTTGTAAGAGAAAGAACATGGAATTTGAATTCATATTTCTCGCATATCAAAGAGTTATGATTTTTTGACATACCATGTAGTCACAATAAATCAGTTTACATCATTTTTTGTTAAAATCACGGCCATGCATTTCCTTTATTCCAGCTCTTGCATTATTTTTTATTTTGTTATTATAGTAGTAGCCTTTCTTTTATATCTGGTAGAGATAATCCTCTTTCTATGAGAAACAGAAAACAAACACCTATGTTTTATATATAGACTTTTTATTTAAATGAATCAGAATAATAGAAAATCATAATCAAAATGACTTTAATAAGAAATTTTATGTATGTGAACTCAGAAGTCCCAAGTTTGGGTTGGCTTCAAATAAATCAAATAAGACTTGATCCAGCATGACTCAAACATGCTTTTTTCTTTTTAGTTAATTTTTCCATCCTATTTGTCAAAGAGTTAATTTTCCTCAAAGCTCCTTCCCTTCTGTCTCCACAATGATTTTCCACCAGTTCCTAACATCACATTATTCTTTGTTCATGTTTTTATGGATGAGAGAATATTTTTGGATCTGAATTATCATAAAATTCTGAGAGTTATTTGTATTAAACCAATTTAAATAATATGAGACCCATGAAACACTATTCCTGGGAGATTAAGTGCACTGATTGGCTCCTATCTTATACATTCCTAGAACTGGAGTCAGCTTTCCAGAATCAAGTGGCTCTTCCCGCCAAAAAATATCAAGTGTGTCAGTAAGGTAAATGATACTAGGGAGGTTTAATGAGGTAAGAAAAATGTGTGTATAATTAGCAAGAAAAAATATTATGAATTTAATTTCCTTGGGGAAAGGACTGTTGTCTTTTTGTTTTCATTTTTAAATCACTGATCATTGTGCAATTCATATCTCGCAGGATGATCTCAACAAGTTTTATAATAAAAAATGAATATTTAATTATTAACAAATTATGACTGCAAATATAGAAAGTCTAAAAGGCTTTATAGACAAATTATGAGAATTAGAAGTAAATACTGAATAAGTTAATTCTGATGCAAAATAAGTATACAAAAATAAACTTTTCTTAATAGCCAACAACAGAAGGAATGAAATTTATAAAAATTTAAAATTTGCAATTGTGGGAAAGTATGAACTATACTTGAAATGTTGCTGTTTGTTAGATTAGAAAGTTAAAAAAATAAAATCAGGTTCCCACTTAACACAATGGTTAAACAATATTTAGGTAGCTTAAAGTCTTAAAGTAAAAAACACAATTTAATAAATTTTAACAATAAATTTTAGTTTTTTATTACTGAATGTAATAAGGATTTCTTAAAGCATTAAAAGTCTAAACAAGAGAAATTATTTATATATGTAAGTATGATAAAATTTAAAATTTCTATTCTGTAAAGATCTAAAATTTAGAAGACAAGCTACAGAAAAACAGAAAACCTTTACATTATGATATTGATCAATGTTATTCAAGTTATAGAGAATTCTGGCAAATCAATAAAGGAAGACAATATAGTAGGAAACATGGGCAAAAATGGAAAAGATTGTTCACATAAGAGGAATCATAAATGGATACTATCCTATGAAAAATTATCCACCTTTCTATCCATTATTGAAATGCAAATTAAAAGCACACTGAAATAGTATTCTCCATCCATCAGATTGGGTAAACATTAAGACTTGACAATACTGAATATTTTAGATGCTGAATAACCAGGAAATCATATGCTCCTGAGAGGGTAAACTCCTACAGTCACATTCAAAATCAATTTGATAGCATATTATAACTTTCAAGATAAGAAAATTCTAAGGTCCAATTACACCTCTTGGTACTAGAGTCAGAATTTTTTGATGTGTACACAAGGTAACAAGTAGTAGAAAAATACTTATACTATTGCTTTTACTAGGGAAATTTAGAAACAATCCAAATGTCTGGTAGCATGAAAATAGGAAAATAGTGACTGTATTAGTCAGCTAAGGCTGCTATAAAATATACCACAGACTGGGTAGCTTACACAACAGAAATTTATTTCTCAGTGTGCTGAAGGCTGAAAGTCCAAGATCAAGGTGTCAGCAGGTCTGGTTTCCCCTGAGATCTCCTTTTCTTCTTGGCTTGTAGATGCCTGTTTCTTGTTGGATCCTTACATGGGCTTTCTCTGTGTGTCCTAACCTGGTGTCTCTCTCTCTCTTTTTATAATGATGGCTGTCCTATTGGATCGGGAGAACATCAACTCTATAATCTTATTTAGCCTTAATTATCTCTTTCAAGGCCCTATTTCCTAATACAGTCACATTGGATTAGGACTTCAACATAAGAACTTGGTAGGATACAATGCAATTCAGTCCAATAACAGTGACATATTCATGTAATAGATAACTGTAGAGCAGTAAAAATATGTTATCAATAAGGGTGAATTTAACAAATAAAATGTTAAGTACAAAAGGTAAGGATCATATAAAGTTTTAAGATATGGAAATAATATATATTAATTGCTTAGGAAGAAAATACTTTGTAGTAAACTTGTAAGTAACTGCATAAGAATAATAAACACGTTCAAGATAGTCTTTTCTTCCATAGGGGGATGAGGGAGATTCAATAGGGAAAGTGTAGAAAGTACTAGGTACTTCCATTCAAGTGCAGTGGATATTGTTTCTTTTGGGATGGTTGGTCCATGCATGCTTCTTCTTTATTCTATTTTTTTTTGTTTGAATTCACTTTTACTTTTAAAAATATATATTGTGCATCAATTTTCTGTGAAGCAATCTTGTAGAATATTGGGGTACATTGGTGAACACACTAAGAGACCTACTCTCATAGAGTTAACAGCCTATTCCAGTAAACAGGTAATAAAAAGGAAAATAAAACACCAAAATATCTCTTTGCTGTGGTTTGGATGTTTGTCCCATCCAAGCCTCAGGTTGAAATTTAATCCAAAATGTTGGAGGTGGGGCCCACTGGGAGAGGTTTGGGTCACGAGAGGGGACCCACTGAGTAGATCGATGCCCTCCCACCAAGAATGAGTGAGTTCTCATTACATTAGTTCCCAGGAGAGCTGGTTGTTAAAAAAGAGCTTGGCACCTTCTGCCCCCTTCTACCTTCTGCCAAGAGTGAAGCCTCTGAGGCCTTCCCCAGATGTAGAGCTCAATCTTGAACTTTCCAGCCATTGGAATTGTCAACCAAATAAACCTTTTTTTTTTTTCTCTTATGAATTACTCACCCTAAGGAGTTTTTGATAGTAACACAAAATGAACTCAGACAATCTTTTAGGAAAAAAAATAAAAAATAGAACATGTATTTTTTCAAAAGGATGTATGTTTTTCAATATTTGTTTTCATCCAGAAGAATTGTCTTCTTTTTATTTTATATAGTTTTCAAGTTTCCTAATTGATTAGAACTTTTCCTCAAATTCACTGTCAAAATAAAGTGGAGGCAGTTGTTATATGTTATGTATTTTAAACACAGGTCTAACTTCCTTTTAGATCTCTAATCTTAATGCTAACATCCTTGTAAACTTACTTAATTCTGTCTTTAAAAATCCTTAGACTATAAAAAAAATAAATTAATAAGAGCAAAATATCACTGTCAGCAAATCAAATATAAAAAGTGAATCTGTTATTCATTTAGACCATAATACATATTTTCTTTTTTCAATAATGTTAAAAATATTGATCAAATGCCAATAGCAACAAAGAATATGAACATCCAATTCAAAAAAAGTTAATGCAAATGCCAAGAAGTGATAAAAATATTGTGATTACAGCAGTCATCCTACAAATATAAGTCAAACTAATAATTTAGTTTATAATTTCAGCAAACATTCATGTCGCTGTTTGCAAAAATTATAGAATTAAAGTAGTTCTTGCTACAACAAACTAAATAAAACAGGGTATATCTAGATGATGTCATCAAAATTATCATTCTGACAAATGTTAAAGCACATGGAAAATACACATATGAGAATATTCAGTGAAAAATGGAGACAAAATTCTTTTCTGTGACAAATTTGTTTTTCCCAATAAATAATTGATACACACAAGCACACAGAAAGATATAAATAATGGTTGACATTTAGTGAGTACTTACTTTGGGTCAGACACTGAGCCGAGGATTTTATCAGAATTATTTCAGTAAATCTTCATAAGAACTTTTTGATGTAGGTACCAATATTACCTACATTTGAAAGATAAGATGAGTTTTAGAGAGATTAAGTTCACAAGCCTAGTTATTGTGGAATTCAGGATTTGAACCAAAGTCAGACTCAGGAACCTGTGCTTTTAATTACTATGATAACTTAAAAGGTCAACTGAGGTTACTCTTTATGATAAAAATATAATTAGTTAGAGATTAAAGTCATAATCCTGTTTCTAGTGGTAAGGATGATGCTATCCTCGATATTATGTAAATTCCCAGGGGCTTATATTATCATGTTCTTTTGACTCATAGAGATGGTATTTATTATGGCATCAGAAACTGCGAACATGAGAAACTCTATTCTTTTGAGTCTTCAGCCATCCTAACACTGGAAAATTGTTTCTTGTTACCATTTCCTTCAAGTTAGAACTTCCTAATCCTGTATTTTTCCCCTCTCTTCTTACTCTTTTCTCTTTTTTTTTTCTTTGTTCTACTTTATTCTGATTCACTGTTCATCTCTTATTTAGAATAATTGAACTATTGTTTTCTGTTTCCTTCTAAGCATGTTGCCTGGGAAGAAACTTTCAAGAGATTTTGCTAGATTAAAAGTTTCCAGAAACAGTTGATGATTATTTGTCTGGTATGTAAAATGGACATGACAGTCTAAACAAAATATATAAACATATGTACATTTATACATATACATACATACACATATATGTATATATATAGAGAGAGAAACAATTGCAAGATGAAATGCAAATGAGCAATATACATTTGGGAAAATTTTCAATCTCACTAGAAATTAAAGATACAACAATATACATAGTCACAATACTATATTCACCTCAAAAATAGGAAAGGCTTTAAAATATTTGTTAAACATAATTTACCTGTGATAATATAAGTTCCTGGGAATTTACATAATATTGGGGACAACGTACCTATGAAAAAAGTGTTTTGGCAGGAGTACTCACTGTTGAGAAGTTTACATTGCTACTTCCGGCATGTAATTTGACACTCTATTGAAAGGAATCTTAGTATTATATTTGTACATTTCCCCCTATAATTCTGTAAATATCTTCTAAATGCAAGCCAGAAAACCGTGAACATTGCAGGTGTTTCAATTGATACACACCACAGATAGCATTAATTTGAGACGTGTAATGCCCCATGGGTCTATGTTACACAATGTCAGGAAGTATTCCACAGCAAAATGGTCTTGGGATCAAAAATTTATGGCTATAAATGATGAATTCCTTTCAGTTTACAAAGTCACTGACACAAATAAAAAGAAACAGATATTTTTCTCAAATCTCTAGCACCACTACCACCAAAATGGTGATCTCGTGACTAGATGACATTTAGTTCTGGTAGTGGACACATCACTGGTTCTCTTTTACCCCCTGAAGTTTGGTAGTGTCTCAATTATCAGAGTCCTACTGCAGTTTAAGTGGTCTTAGTCCAGGTTCACCCAAAAATATTATATATAATGGATCATCATTGTAAGTTGAATACAAGTTCCTTTTATCCCTAAAGGACTCTTCAGCTAATAATGTAAATTGGCAGATATAAATCAATATATAGAAAAAGGGCAAAGATCGAAATGGAGATATTGGAGTTTGGAAATGACCAATTCCAAAATGAGTAGTGATGAGTTCTCAGGCTTTTCTGATATGTCCTGTTATACTGTATTGTTTATCATTTGCATGCCTGTGTATCTGGAGCTGTTTACATCTAGTATCAAAAGTAAGGACAACTACATGGCAACTCAACCTCCATCACCATCTGGTGGGAATTGTTTTGAATTACATCTAAATACCCTAGAGGACAGGTCCTGCTGTTCATCTGAGCCACCCCCCTTTAGATACTCATAAAGAATTGTAGACATGGGAAAGGTCAATGTCACAAACTTGTTCAATAATATTCTTGGGAAATGGAGAGTTTATTTGTAAATCACTAAATAATTTAAGAAAGGCAGTAAAAGGTTATCATAAACCCCTGTAGTGTCATTCTTCTAAATCTTTTGAGCTTCTGTATTCTTGTATATTAGAAAAGTTAATTACAAAATATTAGTTGCTAATGAATGATTTTCATCAGTGAATATCTACTGGTACACTAAATGAAAAGAGAAATTTGTAAGTAGCTCATGGTTTATTTTTAAGATTCCAGGTATTCAGTTCGTCTGCATATAAATATGACACCCACACCAGCATGGAAGTTTATTTACCAGAGCCAATGACACTCCTCTAGCTATTATACCTTGTACTTTCTTCAGAGATCAATTCAGCACAAACCACATTATTTATTCAGGATGACATTAAGATGTTCACTCTTCACAAAAATAAACACTGGTGATGTTAATGCTAGCACTTCATTTTCTGTGTAATGCTTACACTTAAATAAAAGCAGAAGAGCGCATGGCATTTTCATTGCATTTTTCATTTCAACATGTGATTATAGGTTTCTATTTGTGGTAAGTCTCTTCTGCAAGAGTTCCCAACTTAATTCAAATTTTAAATATTATACTCTCTAAGTTTCCAAATAAGCAACCTCAGCATGATTTGATCATTGCTACTTTTTGATGGCAGCAGACAGTAAAATTTTAAAAAGGTGTGTAAGGACACCAAATTCTGTTTCTCTCAAGAGAGTTGAAAGGAAAAACAAAAATAGAAGGTGAACAAGATGAGGAAAGACACAGTAGTCATATAAAACTCTGAGTAAAACAAACCTCCTTAAGAAACAAATGGGTCTCTTCACAATAAACTGAGCATTTTTATGGTCCACTGGAGCACATACTATAAAGTGTCAATGAAGGAGGTTAGATAAGTCTCTAAACTAAGGCTCTGTCTTTGCAAGGGACAGTAAACAACTCCAGAATGTATGGAAGAGGCTGTTTAATTCCTGCTACACAAACAAATATAGCACACAATGTGTGGGTGAAGCAACATTCACTCTTTTCAGGTTTATATAAAAAATTGTTCCTTGGTTTCTGGGCTTGGAAGCTTGCTGTTGCCTGTTTAGGGTTAATATCATTCATGCAATTAACTCGTGAGACTCCCTGGCCACAAAGCGATTGCTGATCATTCAATTCTACATATATATTTCACTTTCTGAAGTGACTTCACTTTCTGAAATCATTTCCAGAACTCCCAGCAGAGATTTCTTGTAAGATATATAGCAACCTTTTCAAAACTATCAGAAAATTACCAAGTGAAAAACTACAAGTGAATTTTTAAACTAGAGGAAAAGATGAAGTGTTCCTCAAATATCCGAGAGAGGTAAATAAAAGTCAACAGGATATAAAATGTATGTCAGAAAATTTAAAGGAAAAGTGATACCACATTTGCTAAAGTTGAAAGAAAAGCTTAGGCGTATCTCAAAAATATGGCCATAAAAGAAATAATTTAATTAAAAATATTTTGTTCTAAATAAACATCATATTAAATAATAATGCAATCATACTTTAACTGAACAAATAAAATCCAATTTCATAAATAACAACATATTTCAAATAATTATGGAAGAAATCTATAGAACATACAGTTAATTTATCTTTACTTAAGGAAAGACTATGAAGAAGAAAAAGTAGTGATTAGATTCTTAAACTTTTAAAAAGGATAATTTTTACTTCTTCAGGAGACATGTAACAGTAATTAACCTCAAAATTAAAAGAAATTGTTCTAATGTAATTTTTTATGATAGTATATTATCAAATTATGTTTTAAAATATGTATTTGATTATCTTAAAAGTAAAACTTGTAGTTGGAGAAAAATTCAATAGTTACAAATGGTATACAATGAAAAATTAGCTTTTTTCCCCACTCAGCACCAAATTCCTTCCCCTTTAAAATCAACCATGATAAAAACCATGTGTAAACCACAGTCTTTACATGAATATAGTGTTCTTTGACATAATTTTCCACATATAATAATGTAAAATAATTTCATAAATTCATATAATTCTACCTTATTGTTTTTAAAGACTGAAAAATACTCCATTGTATGTGTATATCACAATTTATTTTTAGTTTTATAGTTTACAATATTTTGATCTTACACCAATGTTGATACTAATTTGTATTTGTGTGTGTATATGGATAAAGGTATGTATAGATAAAAATCACATTTTACCAATTCTTTACTATTAATTATAAGGTATGACATCATGAATGGAAAAGTATCCCATATTTATTCATGGGCTGGAAGAATTAGTCTTATTAAAAAGCCCATACTACTCAAAGTGATCTACAGTTCAGTGCAATCCTAATAAAAATTTCAATGTCACTTTTTTCAAGAAAATTGATAAAACAATACTCAATTTCATATGAAACCACAGAAAACCTTGAATAGCCAAAGGAATCTTGAACAAAAAGAATAAAGCTGAAGGTGTAACACTATCAGACTTAAAAATTTATTCCAAAGATATAGGAATCAAAACAGCATGGTACTGGCATGAAGACAGATGCATAAAGTAATGGAATAGAATAGAGAGCCCAGAGATGAATACACACATTTACAGTCAATTGATACTCAACAAAGATCTCAAGAACACACAATGGGCACAAGACAATCACTTCAATAAATGATGTCGGGAAAATTGGTTATATATATGCAGAAGAATTAGACCCTTATCTCACACCATATACAAAAATCAATTAAAAATGGATTAGAGACTTAAACATAAGACTTAAAACTAAAACTATTAGAAGATAAAAACAATAGGGAGAATGCTTCACAACATTGGTAAAGATTTTTTGGATGTGACCCCCAAAGCATAAGCAATAAAAACAAATATAAACAAATGGGATCACATCAATCTAAAAAGATTCTGCCCAGCAAAGAAAACAATTAACAGAGTTAAGAGACAACAATGTGTTGGGAGAATACATCTGCAAGCCATAATTGCGATAAGGTGCTTATATCCAAACCTTGTAAAGAACTCAATAGCAAGAAAAATATTAACCAATCAAAAAACAGGCAAAGGACATAAATATACATTTACTAAAGAAGATATATACAGATGGCCAACAGATATATGGAAAAAATGCTCATCATTACTAATTATTAGGGAAATGCAAATTAAAATCACAGTGAGATACCACCTCACACCTGTCAGAATGGCTATTATCAAAAAGAAAAAGATAGCAAGTGTTGGCAAGGATATGGAGAAAAAGGAATCCTTATGCACTGTTGCTGGAAATGCAAATTTAATACAACCATATGGAAAACAATATAAATGTTTCTCATAAAACTAAAACATAGAATTATTATATGATCTAACAATTCCATGTGTGGGTATATATACAAAGAAATTTAATTCAGTATGCCAAGGGGTATCTGCATTCTACGTTCATTGCAGCATTATTCACAATGGTTTCTCATTTGGAAGCAAATTAGGTGTCCACCATTAAATTAATGAATAAAAAAATGCAGTGTATATGGGTATGTCTCATTTTATTGCACTTGACTTTATTGAGTTATGCAAATATTCTATTTTTTACAAATTAAAAGTTGTGGCAACCCTGCATCAAACAAATCTATCTACACATTTTCCAACAGCATGTTTATTTTGTGTCTCTGTTTCACCTTTTGGTAATTTTTGCAATATTTCAAACTTTATCATTATTATTATATCTGTTTTGGTGACCAGTGATCTCTGTTGTTACTATTATAATTCTTTTGGGGTACCAAGAACCGTGCCCATGTAAGATGGAAACTTTTTTTTATTTCAGCATAATATGGGGGTACAGATGTTTAGGTTACATGTGTTGCCCTTGCCCGCCCTCCCCTCCTCAGTCCAAGTTTCAAATATGTCCATCCTTTGCGTGGTGCACATTGCACTCTTTGTGTATGCATATACCCGTCCCCTCATCCCTCTTCCCCCTCCCCCCTGCCCAACATCCAATAGATGTTATTCTTATATATGCACTTATGTGTTGATCAGTTAGTACCAATTTGATGGTGAGTACATGTGGTGCTTGTTTTTCCATTCTTGGGATACCTCGCTTAGTAGAATGTGT
>CAUYSK010075327.1:0-11071 GCA_963575035.1 Avahi laniger
AGGATTGCTTGAGCCCAGGAGTTTGAGGTTGCTGTGAGCTAGGCTGACGCCATGGCACTCTAGCCCAGGCAACAGAGTGAGATTCTGTCTCAAAAAAAATAAATAAAATAAAGACAGGGTCTTGCTCTGTCACCCAGGCTGGAATGTAGTAGCACGATCACAGCTCACTGTAACCTTGAACTCCTGGGCTCAAGCAATCCTCCCACCTAGAGCCTCCTGAGTAGCTAGGACTACAGGCTCATGCCACCATGCCCAGCTAATGTTTTCAAAATGTTTTTTTTTTTGTGTGTGTGGAGATGGGGTCTCCCTGTGTTGCCCAGCCTGATCTCAAACTCCTGGCCTGAAGCGATCCTCCTGCCCCAGCCTCCCAAAATGCTAGGATTATAGGCATGAACCACCATGCCCAGCCAGTTTGGGGAGTTTTAAAATAAACAATTACCATACAACCCAGCTATTGCATTACCGGGCATTTATCCCAGCAAAATGAATACTTATGCTCACACAAATACCTGTACACAAATATTTATAGCAGCCTTATTCATAATAGTGAAAAAGCTGGAAACAACCCAGATGTCCTTCAACAAATAAGTGGTTAAACAAATTGTGGTATATCCATGTCATGGAATATTAGTAACAAAAAGGAATAACAAACTGTTGATACACACAACGACCTGGATGAATCTCCAGAGAATTATGCTGATTGAAAAGTACAATCCCCAAAAGTTACATATTGTATGATTCCATTTATATAGCATTCTTGAAATGACCAAATTATAAAAATGGAGAACGGATTCCCACAGGTTAAGGAAGCAGTGGGTAGTGGAGGAAGATGGGAATGGCTAGGAACGGGCAACTGATAGAAATGTTCTGTATGTTGACTGTTGATGTCAATATTTTGATTGTGATATTGTAGTCCAGTTTTGTAAGATGTTACCATTGGGGGGAACTAGGTAAAGGGGTACAGAGATCTCTTTGTATTATTTCTTACAACCTACAATCATCTCAAAATGTTTAATTAAAAAATATGTATAGGTTGCCTTCAGGTCCCTTTTGTCTTTATATGCCTTGGATTCTTAGCATTAAAGGAAAAGATAAACACATTAAAACTGAAATTAAAAAAATATTTTAAAAAGTGCACAGGCCAGGTGCAGTGGCTCATGATGTAATCTTAACACTCTGGGAGGCCAAGGCAGGAGGATCGCTTAAGCTCAGGAGACCAGCCTGAGCAAGAGTGAGATCCTGTCTCTACTAAAAATTGAAAAAATTAGCTGGGCAACTAAAAATAGAAAACAATTAGCCAGTAGTGGTGGTGGTCGCCTGTAGCCCCTGTTACTAGGGAGGCTGAAGCAGGAGGATCGCTTGAGCCCAGGAGTTTGAGGCTGTGGTGAGCTACGAAGATACCATTGCACTCTACCCAGGGTGACAAAAACAAACAAACAAAAAAACCAGAAACCAAACAAAAAAACCCCTACACATTCAAACTGTTGATGAGAATATGAACTCTCCTATTCCCTGGTCCCTAAAGGGCAAGATTTTTGTAAAACATCGGTTTTTGCATTCAATAAAAATAACCCATTCACCAGGCATGATGATGCATTTAGTGAGGATGCTGAGTCTCTTAGCTGAGGTAGGTTTTGTTATACACAGCTGATTCAAATGCCCAGTCATATCTGCTGGGGTGCTCCAGGAAGAGAAGCCTGAAATGCAAGAAATTGCCCCGAGGCCCCCTGTGGCCGACAGCTGAATTGGGAAAAAGCAATAATGGCGAATAATGCTGGCAGGAAACCTCTTCCACAGGCTCTATTGGTCCGTATTCTGGTGAGAGGAGGGCAGAGGGACCAATAGAGTATTCAGTCCTATTGGAGGGGAGTGGGTAGTGCAGCACCTGGGCCAACGATGGTTTGCTTTCCTTTTAGGTAATATTTTGGGAACTTCTGGGAAAATTTGAACTTACGACATAGAATAAACAGAAATGCATGACGTCTGTTGATTATTTTATATGGTTGACCATGCTTAGATTATCTCTGAAATCAGGTAACAATTGTTTTTTGGGGAAGGGGCCTGAATGGCTGAGGTACACGGGAGAGAGACTTACAGTTGTATGCGTTTGATTTTTGTATTATGTGCATGTATTACATATGTTCACAAGAATGAATAAGACTTCCTTTAAGGCTGTCTCAGAGTATTGTGGTTTTTTTCTTTCTTTCAGATTTTTGCTTAAAAATTTAAGTCCAGAGAACTGCCACCTTTTCTTCTTTGCAATTGGGTCTACAGGTACCCCTCACATACCCCTGACAAGCGTATGGATGAAATAGAGTGGAAATAGTACTGGACTGGGAGTCAGAATACTTGGGTCCTCATCTTGCATTTCATAAATAGGTAACCTTGGGAAAGCTCTTATTTCCCTGGGCTTCAGTTTCTTTATCTGTAAAATGAAGAAGCCGATCTCCAAAGTCCTTGGTAATTTAAACAGCTTGCCAGTCTCATTTTCTTCTGCCCCCCACATTTGGGAGGGAGTGCTAATGCAGCGCACGTCTTCGGTCTTCAGTAAACATTTGCCCATTGGTTAAGGAGCCAGAGCGGCCCGAAGAGGCTGACGAGGCGCCCCCTCTCAGTTCTGGAGCACAAACCCTCGGCAGCCGGCCGCAGCGGCTTGTTGTGTCTCTTCTCCGGGTCTGTGAGGTCCTTTAGACTGCTTTTCACTGCCCAGCCGATTCCTGGAGCAGAGTTGGTGCTCAAATAATTAGTGAACGCGTGAGGGAAACAAATGAGAAGTGGACCCTGCCATCCGGAAGCTGCGCAATTATCTAATGAATTTCTGCAAAAAGTTATTAAATAAATGGCCCCAACGCCTCAAGGCGACTGCCGAGCGTGAACCTCGCGCAGTGCAGAGGAAGGAAGGAAGCCTTCCGAGCTCGCTGCGGCGAGGCGGGTCCGCGGGGGGGCGGAGCCCGTCGGCTCGGCTGCGCGCGCCCCCGCCCTCACCGCGCGCGCCTCGGGCCCCCGCGAGCCCGGCCGGCTGGCGGCGCGCGGTCTTCGCGTCGCTCTGGGCTGGCGGCCGCGGCGCCGCGCGGGTGGGTGGGATCGTGGCGGAGCTCCAGGCGCCCGGGCAGGGGCGAGAGAGCGCCATGGCGGCTGCTGTGTCGGTGGCGCCCGCTGCCCACGCCGCGGCGAGGTGAGAGGGTCGCCTCTTCTCCCCACGACTGAAGAGGCCGCGGCTCCGGTATGGCCGGGATCATTAAGAAGCAGATCCTGAAACACCTGTCCCGGTGAGAGCACCAGCGCCGCCCCCGGCTGCCCCGGGGCCCTTCCTAACCTTCTTGGACCTCCTCCCTTACGCCGCGCTCGGGCCCGGCCTCCCTCTTCCCAGCCCCGCCGGGACTGCGTGGCTGCCCCTGCCTCACCCCGCGCCCGCTGCGCCAACCGTTGTCACCACTCCATTCCTCCCCCGCCCTGGGCCCTCCGGTGTAGGGCTCTCCTGCCCTTGGACCGGTGCCCCTACACCCCTCCCCACCTCAGCGGCCCCCGAGACTTTTTCCAGAAGGCTCTCCTGGCTTGCCGCCTCCAGCCTCAGTTCCCACTCCTCGGAGCGGGTCACGCCGTCCTCTGACCGTCTCTCCGAGGCCCCGACGCAGCCCACCCTCTCCTTCCTGCCCCTGCTGTGTTCCCTCTGCCTCCGCCCGCGTTTGAACCTGCCGCCCCTGCCTGGGAGCCTCTGCCCGCCTCTTGGCCCGCCCCAGCTGCCGCTGCACTGTCCTCCTCTCCCGGACGCCGTCCCCCTTCCCCTTCTAACCCTGCCAGCCAGTCCTGCACAGCCCCTTTCCCCCTCCGATTTCCAAGGCCGACGCTGGTTTTCTCTTTCCCAGAAGCTCCCACCTCCTGCTCCTCTTCTGTCTGACCCTGTTGCGTCACCCTTGAAAAAGCCCTGCGCCCAGGGCCGTACTCCTGAACAACTTTCTGCTTTGCTTCTCTTCTCATTACACAGACTAATTGGAGAAAGGTCATGAGAGTTGGGGATAAAGTTTCAGCAACCTTCCCTTTAAGACGATGTGGAGGTTTTTGACAGCCTGTGAAAAGAACCAACAACAGCGTTCACTTCTGCTTTGCAGTCTTTTATGAAGCAGTGTTATGTCGCTCCGTAGTTTTGGGGCATGAGGAGGTTGGCGGACAAAATAGTTTTCAGGTGTAGCTTGCTGACCGCTAGCCCCCGTGTTACAATTGCAGGTTGTCAGAACTGGTGGCCACAAAAATTGAGAACTAGCTTTTCACCTAGCTTTTACTTCTTATGCCAGACTGGAGTTGGTGATGGTTAACACCTTAACCAGCCTTTGTACCTCAAGTAAAGAGTGATCCAGGGATTCGGTCCTCAGTGGTTAGTGGTTTGTTGTGTGTGTGCGTGGGGAAGATGCTAGTCAACATGGGACACATAGGCACTGATATATCTTTCTGGGTCTTTTTCTTTTTTTTTTTAATTTTTTTTTTTTTTTAAATTTAGAGTCTTGCTCTGTGGCCCGAGTAGAGTGCAGTGGCATCATCATAGCTCACTGCAACCTCAGACTCCTGGGCTCAAGTGATCCTCCTGCCTCAGCCTCCTCAGTAGCTGGGACTACAGGCCTGCATCACCACACTGAGTTAATTTTTCTGCTTTTAGTAGAGGTGGGTCTCACTCTTGCTAGGGCTAGTCTCGAACACCTGAGCTCAAGTGATCCTGCTGCCTCAATCTCTCAGATTGCTAGGATTATGAGCGTGAGCCACCGCACCTGGGTCTTCTTATGGCATGGGTAAGCCACTGCATCCCCTTTTCCTGGCTGCCGCCCTGGCTTATTTACTGTTACTTTGACCTTAGACATTAGTCAGTAATTAGATTCAGATACATCTTTTGTATCTAATCACCACATTGTAAAAGAAAAAGCAGATTGGAGGCTGGAGTTGGAAAGTGCCTATGGATTCTTTACTCGGATTAACGTAACATATTCTTTTTCAAGTATTGTTAATCTGGGTGTTCTGTGAGTTGGTGGTTCTGTGTAAAGATTTAAAAGTATTTGGGGCATGACCTAAGATTGCAGAATGGGACAGAGGATTTAACCAGGGGAAAACTTTATTAATTTGAATGGACATAGAATTTTAGGGTTTAGAGATGATTTCACCTATCATAGCATTGTGTTTAAGATCCTGGGCTGTTTCTGATTTACTTTCTTCTTCTCTAGTATGGGGATAATAGTACCTACTTCAAGGAGTTTTCGTGAGGGTTATATGAGTTAATATGTGTAAGGACTTAATACAGTGCCTAGTACATAGTAAGTGCTCAATAAAACATGAGCTTATAGTTATATTTTGGGCCACAGCCTGTGTGACAATTTGATACAAGCCATAGACCTTCTCTCCAGAAAAATCCATATATGCAAACAGGTGATTTTTTAAATATAGTTTGGCAGAGAGGACTTACTAAATCCCCAAAGCACATGTCTGAACCTCTCAAGGCATCGTGGAACTAGGTGGTTAGTCTTTGATCTAGTTCAACACCCCCCCTCATTTTATGGCTGAGGAAACAACCTGGAGAGGATAAGTGACTTACCAAGTTGCATAGGAAGGTATGGTTGTGGAACAGAACTGAGCTTCTTAACTGGCACACTTTCTCCTATAGTACACACATTCTGTGTACCCTCTGTGAATGTGGTTTTTAAATAAAAATTTTAACAGTATATGCTGACACATTTTTAGTGAATCCTTAGTGAACAAAGTATCTTTTTTAGATGAAGTAGGAATAAGTATGACAGACAGTGGGGGAAATTTCTGATTTTCTCAGCATTGGGCAGGGGACTGAGGAGGAGGTGGAAGAGGTTGATTATAATCAATTACAGCTGCAATTTCAGGGCTCTAGGAAGAGTCTGGTTGGGGGAAAGGCCAAACTCCTGGAGCCTTTGTGTTTGTTTAGTTTGGCAAAGCTACCTAATCATGTATTACATTTGTGTCTCTGTGTAGTCTGCACCGCACCTGCACTGGCTGGCCTGCCTGGGGAGGACTGTGGCTCTGTGGCTTGCTAAACCTGATGGGACAGAGAGAGAAGGGAAGGTATACGGAGTCACTGTGTTAAACGTGTATTATGGCTCTTTGACAATTACTTGTTGCTAGTGATGACAGTGCTATTTGACCAGGAAGAAAATGTCCTATAACAGAGAGGATAACCCAGTGACTTTCATATTATGTCTAATTTGGGGCATGAAGTTTTTCAGATAATAGTGTCTTATTGGAATACATTCTCCTTATTAGTATTTTGGCAAACAAGATTTGGGGAGAATGGTATTCAAGATGTTTTTCTTAAATGCCTAGAGTATAGGCTAGTCACTAATCTGGGCACTGAGGATACAGCAGGGAAGAAATGTAAATGTTTTTTAAAGGCTTTAACCCATGGTTTGTATGACTACTGCTTAATACATACAGCTTTAATGTGCAGTATTCATTTAAATAGACCTTGGAAAAAACCTTTATTTAGAAACAAAGTAATCATTCATGTAAAAATATTCAAAAATAATTTTTCACTAAATTAGGTTTTTCTTCTTTTAGATCACCTTAGCTAATAGCCTTTCATTATACAAGTAAGACAAAATATGATTGATTATAAAGAAAATCAAGTGACTCTGGCTAATGGAAAGAGCATGGGCTCTGGAGCCAGACAAGCCACACTCACCTTCCAGCTCTGCCACTGATGAGCAGGGCAGCCTTTCTGAGCCTTAGTTTTCTTATCTGTAAAATACAAGAAGAAGGAAGAATGATACATACCTGGCAGATTTTTTGGACAATTGGAGATGCAGTTTTTATTACAGTGCCTGACATGTAAGTAGGTGTTTAATAAAGAGGAGCTATATAACATGGTCAGAGAAGTTAGGGTCACTATGACACTATGAAAGCTAAAACCTGACCAGCTTTTTAGAAACCCATCAGAAGTCTTAGTTATTTACTCTAAATGACTACAGGAAATGTGAACCTGAGTGACAGAGACATGGCTGATAGACAGGATAGATACTTTGAAAACCAAGTATTAGGTGAAATTTGGAGGCATAGGAGATTTCAGAATTCCTTTTGGAGGAGAAAAAGAGTCTTACTGTGAGCTCAGCCCTCTTAGTTCATGATCAGTGCCTCCACTCATCACTCATCATCCTAGAGAATCTTAGAGATCATCGAGGCCAGCCTCCAGTAGAGAGTGAGGAGCTCTAAGCTTTGAGAGACTAACTACTTATCCAAGGTCCTTTTAGGTGGAGATTTGTAGGACTAGTCTCAACTTCCAGATCATGTCCCTTTACTCTAGGCTTTAGTTATTATCGTGTTCATTTCCCAAATAATTATTTTGTGCAATTTCTAGTATTAGTCAACCATATATTTCTGTTTCCCTTTTTCATTTTCTTGTGTTGCTTCAGAATAAAGCATCTTTATTTACTTAGCAAGTATTTAATAATAGACAGCTGTGCTAATAAGCCCTTTACAAGTCTTATGACGATTTAATCCTCATAATAACCCTGTGAGGTACATATTAGGCTCATTTGATAGATGAAGAAATGAGGTGCAGAAAGGTTAAATAACTTGCCCAAAGTCATAGCTAGTAAGTTATAGAACTGAGATTCAAATGCAGGCATTTGATTCCAGAGCCGTGCTCTTTAACCTGGTGCTTTAATATCCCTTATCTATTGAGCGTTTCAAACTGAACATACTCATGTCACCAGCACTCGCCTGAAGAAACAGAATATTATCAGCACCCAAGAAACCTCCCACCCCACCTCTTTCCTCCTTCCTGTCATTACTTCCACCAAATGGTAGCTAACAACTGTTCCGATTTCTAACAGCATAGATTAGTTTGGTCTGTTTTTGTTCTTTATATAAATGGAATCATATGTATGCTTTTATGTCTGGCTTCTTTAGTGCAACATTATGTTTGTGAGATTAATTCCTATTTTACATCAAGTTGTAGACTCCATTTTTCATTGCCATATAGTATTCCATTATGCGAATATACCTCAGTTTATTTATACATTTTGCTCTTGATGGACAGTTGGATAGTTTCCCAGCTTAGGGCCATTGTGAATATTGCTGCTAGGAATGTTCTAATACTTTAGTCCCCCAAACCTGGGCCGTGGCCCAGTACCAGTCCGTTGCCTGTTAGGAACTGGGCCGTGCATCATCGCCAGAGCTCCGTGCACCTCCCACCCGGGCTCCACAGTGGAAAAAACTGTCTTTCATGAAACTTAGGAACTGGGCGACACAACAGGAGATGAGCAGAGAGCAAGCGAAGCTGCTTCTGTGTTTACAACCTCCCCAGCTGTTCCCTTGACCCCTGTTCCGTGAAAAAATTGTCTTCTGTGAAACTGGTCCCCGGTGCCAAAAAGATCGGAGACTGCTCTTCTAGTATGTGTCCTTTGGTGAAGATATGTACAATATGTCTTTTGGGAATATGCATGGAGTAGAATTTCTGGATTGTAGGATATACATATGTTCAGCTTTAATAGATATTGCCAGTTTTCCAAAGTCTACGTTCTTGACAACATTTTATATTTTTCATCTTTTTCATTGTAGACGTTCTGGTGGATGTGTTTTTAAAAAATTTTTTTACTTTATTTGTGGTAAACCAGATAAGCACTTTATTTTTATTGCCTGTTCAGTTTTTAAATTATGAGGTATTTGAAATTGTAGTCACAAGCAAATGTTAGAACCTTGAAAACATAAGGTCTTTTTTGGAACAATGTTCAAATTATTAAGGTACAATGAAAATAATTAGGATTATTTCTAACCATTAACCTCATAAAATTTCTTACTTGGAATAGGTGAGATACTGAGCCCGCAGTCAAAATAACAATTGTGTACATAGAAAGGAGGGACTGTTGTCCAGACGTTGGGTTTTTGTTAAATATTTGGTCTTAAGACTACCCTGGATATTAAATAGTTTCATTCTGTTCTGTAATCTTAGTACCCCATTGACATAGTGTTTCCTCTTTACTAAAGAAATGAAAATTTATATTGCATAGCTTTTCTGTTACAATCTTATACATTTCCAAGGGTGATTTCCTTTTATAGTAAAAGGATTGTTTTGTGTCTTAAAAAGAAGTGTTTAAAAGCAATAAAATTTTCAAGGCAGTACTGTAGCATGTATTTGATATATAGCAGCTTAATGTGTGGTTCATAATAATGAAAATTAACTGCTTTAAAATTGATTGAAAAGTATGTCAGTGTAGCAGAAAGAACCAGGCTTTGGATTCCAGAAGGTGGCTGTGAATTTTGACTCTGCTGCTTCTAAGCTAGATGTTCGGCAAGTCTTTTAGTTTCTTGAAGTTTTAGTTTCCTCACCTCACCTTGCCCCTCTATGTGGGATAATAACACATAATGTTGTTTTGAGGATTAGAAATAATGTATAAAAGTGCTTGATCTTAAAAATATACTCAGTAAACAGTGACCGTTACTATTTATCTTTACTTATTACAGTTCTTCAAGGGAGATCAGTGTTAGTTTTTGGGGATAATACTTTTTTCATCATCTTCAAGGTTGTACCTTGAGATTGATGTTTTCTGATTGGTACTTGAGGAGATAATACTTTTTATCATCTTCAAGGTCGTGCCTAGAAATTAGTGGTGTTCACATTGGTGCTTGAGGAGAGAAGGAACTAAAGGTTGTTTCTCTTTACCTTTTTTCATATCTCAAGTCATGCTGTAAGGAGATAACTTTGACCTCAGTATAGGTAAAATAGTGGAAATGTATACACTGGGTTGGGATTTACTTATATAGAGGATTTACTTATATAGAGTCTAAGATGATAACAATCATGTACTGTATTCTTAGAGTGAAAAAAATATTAGAAGTCATTTAGTTACTCTCACCTAATACAGAACCTGGTTGAATAATAATCTGTGACTATGGCATTAATCACTGAAAAGAAAGATTCTTTTCATCACAGCTTAATTCTCTATACCCACTGTGGTGTGGCCTCCACAATGGCAGGGATTGTGCCTCTTGGCTTCTTCGAAACCAGGGAATTTAAGGATGCTTTGAGTGGGTGAAGTGGGTACGGAAATTTGTGGAGTAAGAATGTATGATTGGAACTCAGAGAACCTTAGACTTGGGGCTAGAGGTGTAGGAGGGCAAGGAAATCCATTTCAGCCAGTATCGTTAAGGGGCCTTTTATCTCTGTGGTAAGGGCAAGTATTTACTACTGATTCTGAACACAGATACTAAAAAACATTTTCTAGTATTTACAAGCGGTAGAATCAATCAGTATATACTAAAGTGTAAAAGTAATGCATGTTAGTAATTTAGGTAAAGAGTATCTACTTGTCACAAAGATAAGATATTTTATAAAATATTTGTTGGATTGACCTTCTTGTTTCATTTGCCTACATCAGAAGTCTTTTTAGGCCGTGCGCGGTCGCTCACGCCTGTAATCCTAGCACTCGGGGAGGCTGAGGCGGGCAATTGTTTGAACTCAGGAGTTCGAAACCAGCCTGAGCAAGAGCGAGACCCCGTCTCTACTAAAAATAGAAAGAAATTAATCTGACAACTAAAAGTATATAGAAAAAATTAGCTGGACATGGTGGCACATGCCTGTAGTCCCAGCTACTCGGGAGGCTGAGGCAGAAGGATTGCTTGAGCCCAGGAGTTTGAGGTTGCTGTGAGCTAGGCTGACGCCACGGCACTCTAGCCCGGGCAAAATAGCAAGACTCTGTCTCAAAAAAAAAAAAAAAAAAAAGAATGAACCGACACCTGCTACTCCCAATAAATGAAGACTATCAAACACTCTAAATACATAGTATCTGATTAAATTCACATAATTTTCAGAAAAGGCAAAACTAATCTAAGGTTATCTTTAAATTTCTAATCTTGGAGTCAGGACAATGGTTAACTCTATAGGAAGCGGTGACCGACAAGGAGGGGGACTTCTGGAGCGCAAGTAATGTTCTCTTTTTTTAATCTGGCTGGTGGCTAATTTAGGAAAATTCACTCAGCCATACGCTTATGATTTATGTACTTTTATGCATATTTAATATAATAAATAAGTCTATTAAAAACATCATACAGAATTTGTGATGCTATT
>CAUYSK010075330.1:0-68260 GCA_963575035.1 Avahi laniger
CTTCAAAAAAACATAAGAGAGAATGTGAGTTTATGGTCTAGGGATCAAATCTGGTAGAAAAACCTGGGTTTATTTTTCCTTTGAATTGTATATACAGTTTTTATCCCCCAACATTTTTATTATATTATTAAAATCTTCCGGGGGGGCAAGGACAACATACATAACCTAAACATCTGTACCCCCATAATATGCTGAAATTTAAAAAAAAAAAATCTTCCTACAGCAAAGTTGAAAGAATTTTATGGCAAACTCTCACATACCCACTCCCTAGATTCAACCATTAGCATTTTACTATACTTGCCTTATCACGTGTCTGTCTATCTGTCTGTCCCTCTAGCCATCCATTGGCCTTATATTTTGATGCATTTCAATGTGATCTGCAGACATCAATACGCTTCCTCCTAAATACTTCGGTATGCTGGAATTCAATTAAAAATGCATACCCCTCACACCTTTTCTCAGTCAGTCCCCATCTGCAACAGTAACTACTCTTGAATTTTTTCTACCATAGATTAGTTTTGTCTGTTCTAAAATGTCATATAAATGGAATTGTTAGTATGTTCTTTTTTTGTGTAATACTTCTTTCATTCCTGTTAATGTTTTTGAGATTTACCCATGTTGTTGCATGCATCAGTAATTTGTTCTTAAGTAAGACTTCATTCTATGATTATACCACAATTTATCCATTCTACTTTAATGGACACTTAACTTGTTTCCAGTTTTTTGGCTATTATGATAAAGCTGCTAGGAAATACCTGGAAAAGCCTTTTTTCATTTCTCTTGGGTAAATACCTAGAAGTAGAATTTCTGGGTCATAGAATAGGTGTATGTTTAGTTTTATAATAAATTGACAAAACTTTTTCTAAAGCGATTGTACCATTTACATTCACACCAACGATGTATAAGAGTTCCGGTAGCTCCAAATCCTGGCCAACATTTGATGTTATCAGTCTTAGCCTTCTGGTGAGTGTATAGTGGTGCCTCATCGTGGTTGTAATTCACATTCTCCTAGTAACTAATCATGCAGAGCACTTTTTCATTATATGGTGATTTCATTTGAAAAAATTAACACACTATCATTTAAAAATCAAGAGGTTTCCAATAAGAATTCAGATTCCCAGCTTATCATGAAACATTAAAGGACCTAGCACAACTAAGCTCATATATCCACATGGGAACATGAGTAGTAGCTGTGCTTTTAGGGCAACTCCTCTTTAGTTCCCCAGGGTCTCCTGCCCTCCCCATAACTCCCCAATTGTCAATTACCGTCATCATTGCGTTTGTAGTGTTGTTTTCCTTCCTGTTAGGAGGAAAGTGAGCATTTCTTGAACCCATATTCTTAACAATCTGGGAAAACAAAAGATAGATCAAGAGGGCCTTATGTTTCAGAAAAGGTAGAAAGACCACATTTCTTTGTAGCAATGAGAAAATATTCCTATAAGGTTGAATATGTGAATTAAATGGGATCTATTTTGAAAGGTTACAACTTAAGGCTCTATAATGAAACTGCCTGGCTTTACTTTTTTTATTATCTGGCTGGCCCCCTTAGGATTTTGCGTTTGCAGCTCCTGTAACAGAACACTCAAACTGATAAATTATGTCTCAAGGCTCCACCAACAGGGGGTTATTTATATATACAAAGGGATCTAATTTCATGTCCTTTTATTGAAAAAGGAAAAAAAAACCCACTCCAATAATACTTCATTTAGAATATTTTATGTGTTATAAAACATTGAGACCAAAAGAAATTTGTTTCACTTTCTCAAATTCTATAATTTTGCTTTTAATTCCAGGATTGTAAGTGGAAAATGTATATGGAGATGGATGGGGATGAAATTGCAATAACCTACATAAAAGACGTGACATTCAACACAAACCTACCTGATGCAGAGACTTTAAAGATGACAAAGGTAGGGTTCTATTTACGGCTTAAAAGCTTTTTTGAATTCACAGATATCAAACAAAGACATTAAAATACCCCAGCAGTGTGCTTTTGTGCTTGTCGATGCTCACATCAGCTCAGCCTCAAGCTGGCTGTTGAAAGGCACATTTTATTTAGCAGATTGAGATCATAATAGGTTTTTGTTAAAATTCCACTTATGCTGTGTGAATTAAAAAGCACTGCAAAAACGTATCGTTTAATTTTTTAAAAATTTTTCTTCTACCTTTCTTCCTGCTTACTTTGTCATTGATTAAGGGAGAGAAAATGCTAACGATGAAAATATTTACTTCAGACTTTGAGTCCTTTTTAAATTCAGAAACTTGTGAGGAGGAAGACTTTCCTGGTTGAGTTCAATTTCTTGAAGGACTTAGATGAGGTTATTGATGAGGCACTCATTGGAGTCTTAAGAGGCCCCTTAAGTTCACACCTATGAATTCCTGGGGTGGCCAGAGAGCACGTTACCACCCTCGGGTCAAGACAGAAGCATGCTCATGAAAATGCTGAAGAAAGACTTGTAAAAATGCTTAGCTTGTTCTTCAAAATGGAAAAAATTCATACTGAAAAAATGCATATGAGACTTCAATTGTAGAAGGTCAGCAACTTCAGGCAAATAACCATGATGTCAATAGGATCATCTCCCTAACCTCACATAAACCATTAACTCTAGCTCGCTCTTAACTGTGCATTTGGTTTCCGTGAGGAAAATGAGGCTTATAGCAAGGAAGAACCAGGGAACAAACACAAGTAGGGAAATAAAATGATTCTTCAAAGCCATGTATTAGACTTGTAAATGTGTTCTCTTCATAGGCGTAAGATTGCTAAACACCCAAGTCCTTTTAATTTACAAGTGGATTCATCAAGTAGATTGATTTGATATTCATTGTTGGATTCCTCTGTGCAACTCAGAGTTATTTCAATGGCATTATTTATCTGGAAAGGTTATGATTTGGTTTTAACTTTTTCCTATTTTGTGGGGACATATTATATATGTTTTGATGTCTTGAAGACTGGAAAGATTCTTTCTTTCTTCCCCACCTGTGACATGGAGTTGGAAAACTGAATGCAGGTGTTTTTGCTACAATGCCATATACACAAAATTACAGACCAGCATTAATTAACAGAGCTTATAGGGAAAATAAGGCTGGGGCAGACCATTCAAAATTTATAGCACTTGTTAACACCAACAGAAGGAAAAGAACTCGCACAGCTAAATCTCTACCACGTTATCTTGTACTCAGCTCACTCCTTTGCAGCCTTAAACCTGGAGTGAAGGGGGGATGGGAGGAGAGTGCAGCTCACTTCTTAAAAGAGACTATTTTCCTCAAAATTAAAATAGAATCTAAGATCTAGGCTTCTTCACTAATCCTTTGTTTTAATACAATGGGAAAATATTGCCACAGTTTCTTCATTCGTATGTGCAGCTTGCCAGATATTCTGAGATAGTAGAAAGCACGGTGATTGTTAAAGCCACCAAACCAGCCACTGCTTGCACTCAAAGAAGGCACTTCTGGGTCTTCTTATATTGTTATGGCTTTCTCTTAATTGTGAGAAAGCTTTCTGCTGATGCTTCAAGCTTTAGCATGAATTAATGATAGGATTGAGTGATAGCAATGCTGTTATCAGAAAAGAAAAGATTGTGGCAGACCAGGACTAGCTGTTGACAAATACACAAAAGGATATTCTATGAAAAACAAAACCCAGAATATGAGCATGTGAGTAATCACATGAGAACCAACAAGGCTTTCAAGATAATCTGATATCATGCCCCCATGTTGCCAATTGTGTGTGGCACTACTGGCCTCAAAGAAACATACTGTAGCAGAGCAGGCTGTTTTATGATACTATAGCATCCTAACTTTTGTTTTTCAGCCACCATTTGTAATGGAGAAGTGGATTGTAGGAATAGCGGAAAATCAGACTGTGGAGTGCACTGTCACCTATGAGGTAAGCTCTGGGGGAGGAAGGCTAGTGGCCTTAATGAATAGGGAACTAACTGTTCCCTCAGCATGCTTATAATTTATTGGGAGAGAAATTATTTAACCAACATGAATACGGGAAGAGCAATATAATTTCTCTAACAAAATGTTGGGAAGGAAAGAGAACAGGATAAACTTACCTAAAGAGAGAGAGAGGTAGTACTAGTACTTCATTCATTCATTCACTAGTTAGTGATTGAGCACCCTCTATGTACCATGAACATGTTAGGTCCTGGGGGTACGCAACAGTGACTAACACAGGTCTTTGCCTTCCTGGCTCTTAGAGTTTAGGGGTGAGGTTAGATGAATGATTCTTCAAAAGCACAACCCCCACTACCACCTTGAGAGGGGTCTATTACCAAAAACAGATGAACAGATTCCATATATTTTTTTCCCTTTGGAAAAATAGAAAAAAATTATACTTTTGAAAAATATGCTATTAATATTAAAATTCATACATTTAATGGTACCTGCTGGCAGGACTGTTCTGTAATTAGGGTAGACTAGATCTATACTCTCTTGGGGCTTATATTCTAATTGGGGGAAGATAGATGATAAATAAGTAATAAATAAAAAATATCTGAGTGTGGTAAATGGAAAATAGCATGACTCGGGCATGTGATGGGGTGGTCAGGGAAGACCTCTTCTCAGAGGAGGAGACAGCAGGGAAGAGCAGAGGAATAGCAAGTGCAAGTCCCCAAGGCACAGAGTACAAAGACAAAAGATCATAGGGCCACAGTGAGGAATTTGGATGTACTATATGCACAACAGGAAGTCAATGGGGCATTTTAAGTAGTAGAGAGAAAGAACCTAATTATGTTGTAAAAATCAAAATCTTTCTTCTGTACAGTAATGTGCATATAGTTAACAATATCGTACACCTAAAATTTGTTCAAAGGGTAGATTTAATGCTATGTATTTTTTTACCATAAGTTTTAAAAGCTCACATTAAGTGTTAGAGAATGATCTCTCTGTAAATATATTTCAATCATCTGTGTTCAATGAATGTATTTAATACTAATAATTTTTTAAAAACCAATAACATCTTCGTGGCTTGTGGGACCTACACCTAACAAGGTAGATAAACCCTGTGGGGAGCCAACGGAGGGCTGCAGTTATAGCACAGTTCTTGGCACACATTAAGGTATTAGTATGCGAATACCATCAACGGACATGCATTTCATTCATTCAATCAATCATTCATTCAAGAAACATTTATTAAGGATTTACCATGAACCAGGCAATATAAGAGGTGCTTATACATGTTTTATCTCACTAACCTCATGTAAATTCTGCAAGATAGGTATTATTATCTTCGTTTCACAGATAGGGAAAACAGGCTGAGAGAGATGAAAGGAAGTCCCAAGGTTTGGGGTATGGAGCGACAGAGTTAGTGGAGTCACCCATGTCTTCTAACCATAAAAACGCTTCCCACCCTTCCCCGGCTACCCAGTTTAGCCTCTCAGTGGCTGCAGTAACATGAAGGAAGGCTGCCTCGAATTGGACTTTACGATGGACATTGTGGTGGTTTCCTGAGCTGCCAGGGTTTGGTTTTCGGTGTTGGAAATCCGAGTCCCGGCTAGTCCACTTACCCAGCCTGGAATCCAATAAGTATCACAGCAGTTCTCTATCCTCACCTGCCGGGGCATACGGGTTGTCAGGAATGAGGCACCTGAGAAGTTACATTAATTACCAAAATGTCAATTGTGGGACACAAAACCTAAACAAAAGAGATTGTTCAGTCTTGGGGAACCTGGAATCTAGACTATTCTGAAGCCTGTTAATTGAGCCTCACTACCCAGGGAAAGTCTTCTTTTGTAACTAGACAGTTAGCCGGTTTTCAACTCTGCCTGCCTCAGACAGTTCTGGAGACACACAACACCCAATTCTTTTCTTCTCTCTCCCCTTCCTCTCCCTCCTTCTCCTCCTGTTTAGACTCCATGACATGCCGCATGTGTCTGGATTTTTCACTTTAGAATTTTTTAAAACATATTTTCATAACTGTATTGAATCCTGGAGACTTTTTAATCAACACTGACTGGTGACACCTGGTGAGGAGGGAGATTTCAGGACAAGAAGGTGGTGCGTCCTCACCTCTTCCCAATCCTTATTTCTTAACGCTAGACCCCATCTCACTTTTGTGTCTGTACGTCACAGGTGATCCATCCCGCCCACATTCACCCAGTCAGTCACTCTGGTGATCAAAGGCAATCTTGGGCAACATGGCGGTCAGATTTTCATTTAATAAACACAGTATCTGTTTTCAAGTACTATATATAGAAGAGATTATTTTTTATTTCTTACTGAACAAAGAGGTAAGTTGAAATTTGCCAAATATTAATAGATCCTGGGAGAAGACAAACATATTTTTAGCTACTATAATCTAGTAAGGAATATATGTTATAATACATTAAGGAACAAGGTGCTATAACCCATTAGGGAATAAAGTGGTTAAAATTTTCCTTTTAGTTAAATTAGCATATTTAGGCCAACTGTTCAGAACATTTTACCTAATGCATTATGATGGTGCTCTAAGGAGTGAAATTCAAGTGATATAATAATCTGAGTGTCATTTCTTCCCATATTATATATATGGGTCTGTTTGATCATGTGTTTCTTTTTCTTTTCTTTTCTTTTTTTTATCAGAGTGATGTTAGAACTCCAAAAAGCACTAAACATAACCATTTGATTCAGTGGAGTAGAACAAAACCTCAAGATGAGGTGAAAGCAGTCCAACTTGCCATTCAGACATTATTCCCCAACTCAGAAGGCAACCCTGGAAGCAGGTCTGACTCAAGTAAGTTAGTGTTCAACCTTACGTGTGTGCTAGAGTCCAAAAACTTAATTTTGAAATTCTCATACCAGATGTAAGTGCCAGAGGTAAATTCCTTCTTGTAATTTTACAGTATCGGTTTCATAAACAGATTATATGAAGAATAGTATTTATGGACTTATGAGCATATTATAATAAATTTAAATATCTGGATAACTATGGTAAAAGATGAAAAGTAATGATTATATTGCATTGGTAAATAAAAATATGTATGTATGTGTATATACACATATATTTAGTTTCCAAAATGTGCCTGTAGATAAAGATACGAATCTTCTATGTCTAGCAAACATTCCTACAAAGCCACTGCTATCACTGGACTGGGACAGCTTCTTGAGTCCCGAACACCACTGATACATCAAAGCATGGGAATGATTGGGAAAGGAGGAAGGGAGAGAGGGAGGGAAATAAGGATAAGAGAAGAAGGAAGGGAGGATAGAGAAAGAGAAAACGTGAGATGCGTATGATGGATAGTGGTGATAGTACCTCCAGATGATATAAAGAAACAATTTAGAGTAACATAGAGGAAGGTCAATTGACTTGCTGTAAAATGGGTCATTATTTGGGGGATTCAGGAGAGAGATTCTGACCCTTAGCTTTGTTGGTCCAGAAAATCTAATACAACTCAGAGTTAGGCTCTGCGGGACTGCAATAAGCTAACAAACACATGGGAGGTAGATAAAGCCCCATGCAGTTCACTCTTTCCCATGAGAAATGTACCCACCAAACAAACCAGAAATACATGTTTTCAGATCAGTGCATTTTTTTCCCCGAGAGGAAAATATACCTAGGAAGCCATATCAAAGGTTCTTTGGTGGACATGGAATCAAAGCAAGGGGCCCCACCGAGCTGACCCTCATGGCCAGTCTTGCTGAGGTATGTAGCTCATAACAGAGTTACGAGAGCCCAGCTCCTATCTCCTCCACTGAAAGCACTGATCTACCAAGCCAACTAGGCAGTTTGAAAGGTCCGCAAGTCAGGGTGCCCAGAATTCTGGACAACACTCAAAACCTACTAACGAATACTTTGACAGTGTGCTGAACCTGTAAACCTTTGTCAACACAGTTGATTTGGTTATTCTCCCGCAAATAATCACGAGAAGACATTCTGAGCACCAAAACACGTTGTCAAACATCTTTTAGGGTATGCTATTTCTACACATGACTAACCTGTACACCAGGTGTTGATTCTCTCAGAAGGTGCTCCCATTCTAAGTTCTTTTATTTGTCAGTTCAGCAGTCTTGCCTTGCATGCCTAGTGTCGTGCCTTTAAGTACTTCTTGCTATAATCACTAATGCTTGTGGGGCACATTTTATATCTGTAGGGCTGTCACAGCCACGATCCTATTTGATTTCCACAGCACCCCTGTGGAATCTGTGGGGGTCTTCTCTCTGCATCCCTACTGTATTTTTCTCTTCTGTTAAAAGCCGGTTGTCTGTTTCCCTACCCCCATGACACAAAATGGCTGCCAATAGCTTCAAATCCTTTTTTATGTAGTTTATATCTTACTACGTTAAGAGTCACCAAATAGGTACTTTATTAGTCCCAATTCCAGATTCTCTGGGGTAAAAGTATTAGAGCTGTTTTTTTCCGCATTCTTCCACAGATCAATAACTGCATCCGCGGGTGAGGGGGTGGTAGGTGGGTGGGTGGTGAGGACAGGCTGTGTGTCACATGGTAACCATGCGGGCAGAGGCAAGGTGGTGACAGCCCCAAAAGAAGGCAATGCACAGACATCTCTTAGGTGTCCTCTACTTCTCTTAAAACTTTTAGGAGACAGTTATTCTCTGTCTCTAATCTGTACCTATCTCCTACCGGAATTGCTCTGGATAAACTTTTTTCTTCTGATTGTGGTATTAATAATAACTGGAGAGGTTATAGGGCTGACCTCTCTTTGGCTTACTCCAGTTTTAGCTCGTTTGCTTCCCTTCCTCCCTCCTTGTATTCTTTTTGCCAATGCGATGTGAAGACTCAGAGGATACCACCTGGACCAGTTAAGCTCTATCTTTCAGCTGCAAGTAGCAGAAAACCCAGTTTCCATTGGCTTACTAAATTGGTTCTCAAAGTGTAGCCCCAGGACCAGCAGCATGAAGATCACCTGTGAACTTGTTAGAAATGCAAATTCTCAGGCCCAATCCTGGACCTGCTAAATCAGAAACTCTGAGGGTAGGATCAGCAGTGTGCATTTTAAGCCCTCCAGGTGATTCAGAGGTACTCTAAAGTCCTTAAACTGGTTTAAACTGTAGTAAAATTTATTACCTTTGATAACAAGAAGTCCAGAGGTAGGGCAGGCTCCAGGTGCAGTAAGATAAGCCGGCTCAACCATATTAACGTTGAAGAATGAACCTTTCCTTCTCTCTGCTCTACCGTGCTCAGAACATTGCCTTTGCCCTCGCCTGGCTCCTCTCATGTTCATGGTCATCACACAGAGATACAGCAACGCCCAGAGGAGATAAGGGGTCGGGTCCCTCCTGGTTCTCATGTTTAGGACTAAGGCAAACTTTCCTAGAACCCCCCAGCAGGCCGCCCCTCACCGATTCTGTTTTGACCAGAACTGAGCAACGTGTCCATTCCCAGTCACGGCATCCGCACATCTGGCTTGGGCTGACCGAAGCCCGTCCCTAGAGCCAGAACGTGGTCAGCTTCCCCGACACACAGGTCTGCATGGAGGAGGTTGGACACCAAACGCAATCAGGGTTGTGGTGGAAGCTGAAATTCCAGAGAAGTCAGGATTAAAGAAAGCACTGTGACTCTGTCTGACTCTGCTCACGTGAAGTATCTAAAGTAGTCAAAATAAAGAAAGTAAGTAGAAAGGTGCTTACCAAGGGGTGGGGAAGGGGGAGTGGTATTCTGTGGGCGCAGAGTTCCAATGTTGCAAGATGAAACTATGCAGAGAACTGCTGTGCAGCAATGTGAACATACCTAACACTACTGAACTGCACACTTAAAAATGGTTAAGATGGTAAATATGTTTTTTACCACAATAAAATACACACATGCACACAACAGCAACAAAGAAGGCACTGTGGTCGATTGAAGCCTGTGAAGCGTGTCTGGACACAGGGGCCACCTGTGCCTAGAAGCATGTGGGTCCCCGTGCCCAAGCAGACGGAGGCAGAGAAGTGAGCATGCTCTGCTCCCCCCAGAAGCTCGCTCTGCAAAGGCAGGGCCACAGTGGCTGAGGACGCTGGCAGGGACAGCTATCCAGGAACTCTGGAATGTGGGCAGTATAGTTTAGGCCCTGGGGAAGCAGGAAAGATCTTAGGTGCAAGGGACTTGCTTATTCACTGAAATATAGCTTACTAAATGGTCCTTGTTAATTAACCATTTTCTTTTACCTTAACGTCTATCTGCCGTGCAGCTTCATTTCTTATGCTGAAAACATGTCCTATTCCTGAACCTCAGGAATCTTTCCTCTGGAGACATGAGTTGTTTTTCTTCCCAAAAATCTCTAGCTGTCTCAACCTTCAGAACCTTGTTTCTTTTATCTGCATTTAGGGTCTTCGAGGGTTTACAGTGCTAGTTTGGGGTCAGGCGAGGTGGCTCACACCTATAATCCTAGCACTTTGGGAGGCCATGGTGGGAGGATTGCTTGAGGCCAGGAGTTCGAGAATAGCTTGAGCAAGAGCAAGACCCCATCTCTGCAAAAAATAGAAAAATTAGCCAAGTGTCATGGCACACACCTGTAGTCCCAGCTACTCAGGTGGCTGAGGCAGGAGGATCACTTGAGCCCAGGAGTTTGAGGTGCAGTGAGCTATGATGACACCACTGCACTCTACCCTGGGCGACAGAGTGAGACCCTGCCTCAAAAAAATAAAAAAAAAAGTACTGGTTGGCAAGAAGTCTTCTGTTTATCAAACATGCCACAGCCACCTGAACATATTTAACAAGAATTTCTAGAAGTGACAACACAACTAAGTAGGAAGAAGATGGGGATTAGATACATAAGGACCTGGGATTACTGATGAGGGACCTTGGGCAACTTATTTGACCTCCCAAGCTTCCTCATTTATAGAATAAGACTTTTGGCATTTACCTAAAAAGTTTATTGAGAAGATTAAATGAGATAATGTAAGTAAAGCCCGTGGAACAATGCCAAACACATAGCATATATTCAGTAAGTGTAAATGCCCTTATTTTTAAAGAATTATTTGTAGTCATAAAGGAAACATCCTTATACCTAGCCTAGAATTTCTATGAATGGCAAAGCTGAGAGCATCCCAAACAGCCTTGAATTATCCCAAGACAGGCTTATGAATGAGGCATGCAGCCCTAGTGTGGCGTAAAAGATGCTCATTTCCATTTCTTCTGCAGGTGCTGATTGCCAGTGGTTAGACACGCTGCGGCTGCGGCAGCTTGCATCCAACACTTCTCTCCAGCGTTCCCAGAGCAATCCGATTCTGGGATCACCATTCTTCCCGTACTTCAATAACCAGGATTCCTACGCTGCTGCTGTGAGGCGAAGCCAGGCGCCCATTAGGTATCAACAGATTACACCTGTAAACCAGTCCAGAAGCTCCTCTCCTACTCAGTATGGACTGACCAAAAACTTAACTTCTCTGCATCTCAACTCCAGGGACAGTGGCTTTTCCAGTCTTAATAATGACAGCTCTTTAGAGAGAGGTCGATACTCAGATAGGAGCAAGAACAAATATGGTCGTGGTAGTGTGTCCCTCAATTCTTCTCCTCGAGGGAGATATAGTGGAAAAAGTCAGCATTCCACTCCTTCAAGAGAAAGATATTCTGGAAAGTTCTACAGGGTTTCTCAGTCTGCACTCAATACTCGCCAGTCACCTGACTTCAAGAGGAGCCCAAACGAGCGCGACCAACCCAGGACCATCCCAGGGATGCCTTTGCACGCTGAGACTGACTCAAGAGCCAGTGAGGAGGAGAGCAAAGTGAGCGAAGGGGGGTGGACGAAAGTGGAATACCGGAAGAAGCCCCACAAGCCCTCCCTTGCCAAGACCACCAAAGAGAGAGCCAGAGGGAACCACCGTGGATGGAGAAACTTTTGATGAATTTAACCAGATGCATTTTTCTAGGCAGGTTTTTTTCTTTTAATATAATAGATTTTGATAATATGATACCTTCAGATGGAATTAACAAAAAGACAATTCTTCTGTTTTTTGGGTTGTTGGGAAATACCTTATAATTGAGACTACCTACAGCCAAACCAGTGCCAAAATTATAGATGTTGATTGTCCAGTGACAGTAACTAAACTTGAAAATAACGACACATATTTAACTTTTATTTTCTAGAGACAGAGTCTCACTTTGTCACCCAAGCTGGAGTGCAATGGCACAATCATAGCTCACTGCAACTTCAAACTCCTGGGCTCAAGCGATCCTCCTGCCTCAGCCTCCAAACCTGGCACATGCCACCAAACCTGGATAATTTTTTTTTTTTAGAGATGGGGGTCTCACTATGTTGCCCAGACTAGTCTCAAACTCCTGGCCTCAAGGGATCCTCCTGCCTCAGCCTCCCAAAACACTGGGATTACAGGCATGAGCTACTGTGCCCAGCCTGAGTTAACCTTTTTAGAGGAGGGATTATGCTGTCTTTTTACCTAACCACCGATGTTCTCACTTATGTTAGCAGGGCCAGGACCGGGGTAAGGCAAGTGAGGTCAACAAAAAAAGAAAATCAAAATTCTAGGTACAGAAGGATCAGTAATACTGATTATTCCTTTTGTCTAAGGCTCTAATGGAGCTCGGCAAGACACCGTTGCCCATCCTGTCTTTATTTAAAATTTTGAGGCAAGGCTCAGTGGCTCATGCCAGGAGCTTAAGATGAGCCTGTACCTCTTCTCTATTAAAATTAAATAATACATAAATAATATAAATTTTTGATATTTTGTTCTTCATGAATGTTTTATATTAGTTTTCTTTTTTAAAATATTAAAATATCATTTATCTGATTACTGAGTTTTGGGGGTTTTTTTTGATGCCCCCAAATTTTGTGCCCAAAGCAAGTGCTTCAATCATCTTAACCTTGTCTTAACCCTGCTGGTTAGTATTTATTTTAGTAAGATATTTGTGTTTTTATCATGGTCAGAGTTGAACTGATTTGGCTTGTCATTTTTAGGCAATAAAAAAGGTTATTGAATTTAATGTTGATTATGATGCATATCACATTCATTAAGATTCATCCGAAACCAACAATCTAAATTGCCTGGATTCGTGGTTGTTTCCCTCCCTAATCTCCCAGGGACTGCTTTTGAATGTTATATTCTACGTTTTACCAAAGAAGGAGCAAAGAGAGGAAAACAACACTCCATAAATTCCTCTTGGGAATGTCAGAAATCTAAAATCTAAAAGAAAACAGACACAGAGCAAGACAGTAACGTCACAAGCTAATAGCTAGAGAAATTTAAAATTACCAACATCCTTGTTAGAGCAAGACATTAAATAGCAGCCTTGCAGCAAGACAGCTCTAAGCTGCTGGGGGTGAAGAGGTAAACCGCTGGGGGTGGAAGGAGGCCGCCTGCAGTTTAGAGCAAGAATGTGGAATCCAACTTGTGAAAGTCTTCCTATTTTACAAATCAGAAAGTCAGGTGGCAACAAACTTATGTCAAATAAATCTGTGTTACTTCTGTATTCTGAGATTTTGCTCAGCATTCACTAACCTTGAATATCAAGTGTTCTTGACCCTGCACAGGACCCTCGATGCTCTGCAGAAATCCAGATGACACACTGGTGATTCTGTGGGGTTGAGTTCTCTTTTAATAGAAACCAGTCACCAGACTACGTGAATACGTTCCAAGAGTAGCTGCCCTGCTCTACTACAGTCGTCTGGGCCTGGTAGGGAAAACTGTATTTGGGTAGCATTAAAGCCAAGGTTATAAGAAATGACCTTTATTTATAAGGGAAGCTATCATGACCTACACATTGATTCAACAACTTGATTCTATACAAGTTCCATTTCGTGTCATCTGCATTTACAAGCAAAATCCATGGGAATGGTGTAATCAGTTATCAAGGTGCTCTTTTCCATCATGCATAACCAACTTCTAAGGTTTTAAGTTCCACTGTGATCCTTTCTCATGAAGTTTATATCAACCACAGTCTGCTTTCAGTTATTTTTCCCATTTGTCCTTTGTTTACATTTAAAGAAAAGTAGACTAGGCCGGGCGAGGTGGCTCACGCCTGTAATCCTAGCACTCTGGGAGGCCAAGGCGGGTGGATCGCTCAAGGTCAGGAGTTCAAGACCAGCCTGAACAAGAGCGAGACCCCGTCTCTACTAAAAAATAGAAAGAAATGATCTGGACAACTAAAAAAATATATATATATAGAAAAAATTAGCTGGGCATGGTGGCACATGCCTGTAGTCCCAGCTACTCAGGAGGCTGAGGCAAGAAGATCTCTTGAGCCCAAGAGTTTGAGGTTGCTGTGAGCTAGGCTGATGCCATGGCACTCTAGCCCGGGCAACAGAGCCAAACTCTGTCTCAAAAAAAAGAAAAGAAGACTAATACGAAGTATGCTATCTTAATATCATGCTGTTTCCAAATAAGCAATAAAATATTTTCTTTGATTAGAATTTTTGGATAAGTAGCTGAACATAGTCTTGACTGAGTCACTCTGAAAGAAACACAAAATACGGCCTTAATTATTAAACAAAATATGCATTCTAGAGAATTATTGAAGACTCTAGTTTAAAAGGTGCTATGCAAATGATTGCTAGTTTCATCCTATTTTTCCACATCTAGCTTTCTCGAGTTATGGGTTAGAAAATCCGAGCTGGTAATAAAATGACTCAATTATCTATCTCAGCCCTATTTATTGTAACTGGTGACCACAAAGAAGTTATTCCAACAGCCCATAAAACTGACCACTTTGTAATGTCTCGTGAAAAATACTTGTCAGCATCAATGCTCCCAGTCAAAATCAAAGTAAGAACATCTGCAGTCTGCTTCTTGAATGTAAACAAATGGTAAGAGTTGGATGTTTTTTAGGTCTTTTTTTTTTCTAATGATGCTTATTCACCAAAAAAAGTTACTTGCCAGGTTGAACCATGAATGTAAGTCAAGAACAAAACAAGCATTAACAGGCTTTTTCCCCCCATCAAAATAAATCAGTTGCCAACAATGAGGAGCTATATTAGTGGCAAGGGGCTGAAATTAAGACAAAAAGAAAAAAAAAAGAGCAAAGATATTTTATGAGAAAAAAATTGTAGACAAATCAAGAGAATATATCTTGGACTGGGCACTTACAAATGTGGGGATTTGGTGGTCCCTACTTAGGCTTCAGAGCGGGTCTGGAACTGCCAGATCTATGTGGGTTGCTGTCATTGAGGCAGCCACGGTTCCAGGCAAAGCCCACACAAGGCAGGGTATTTTGCTCTTTGCACAAAACCACTGGCTTAGCAATACAATAGACCTAGCCTCGGTAACTGAATCATCCCAAAACTGTGTAAGAGAACTAGGAATTTTTTTAAATCAAGAACTACTTCAGAAATAAGTATAATTAGCAATTGTTTTCAGCCAATTTATAATGATATAGCTCATAAAAATAATAAAAGTTAAATTGCAATGTTTCAAACTACTCACAGTAAAATTTAGAACAGTAAATCTGACCTGAGAAAATTAGGTTAAGAAACAATGATTACAAAAGAAAACTCATGGTGGCAGAAGCTATTATTGGTAAAAATTAGTATGAACAACAAAAATATTGATATATACGGTTTTCATTGTAAAATTTAAATTGAAAGGAACTGATCCTATGGGGAAAAATCAGAACAAAAAAATTTGATATAAAAATGGGAAACAACATTATGTTGGATAGAAAATTAATCGGGAAGTTGGATCAACATAATGATACTCACTCCATGAAAATCTTTCTTCACAAAAACATTTCTCAGTATTTGTAAAATTCAGATCAAAATATTTTACCTATAAATACAGAGTCAAAATGTCCTGGGATCAAAACAGTAAGGTCAGAATCTCCAGTAGTTCCAAATGGCAGTGTCAAAACATCCTGGACACGCCTCAAGGCATTCTGACTTAACTGCAACTTTTCCAATTTAGATGTACCAAAATATTTTATGAGCTTTGTAACTACCTTCTCTATAATTTGTCCTCGCACTGCAACAAGTTGGTACAGATATGGTATGCTTCTAAGACTCTGGCTCTCAGAAACCACTCAGTTATAAGATGTCATGATCTGGTTGTGTGAGCTTGTTCAGGATTGAACATCATTGAAATTTTAAATTATAGAGATTGTGCGTAGGAGACTTATGAAATCTCTTGTCATCGTTGGGTTTGAGGAGCTACAGTGAAGCCAGGATGCCATGGGGGATTAGAGCATAAGACCTAGACCTGCTTTACTGTCTATTTGCTGTTACTGGATCTGGTTTATGAGATTAACAAGGTGGAAAAAGTGCCAAATCCATGATCAAAATTGCCAAGACTTTGGTGTACCAGCTGGCCAAATAAAGTATGACCCAATCAACAGTTAAAGAATGAAGAGCTGTGACCTCAAAGTTCAGTCAACACTAAAATCAAGATTTGGTTTCCATAAGGAATGTCCCATATATTCAACTCTACCAGAGAAATTCCTTTCCTAGCACCTAAATGACTCTGAGCCTGGTGGACCAGCTGAAGTCCTCCCTCCAGGGCTCCAGCCACATTATCCATCCTGTACCTCCCCAGGGGGCCCTTCATCACACACTCCCTTGCACTATCACTTAACCCTTGCAGTCCCACTCCCCGGAGGGTGCTCTGTGAGAACAATGCAGTGCTGCCCAAGAACTTGACAATAGGGAAATAAGAGTAACCTCTGAGAATTCGTCAATGAAATGGCCACAGGCCTGCAAAGCGTGTTTGTAAATCAGGCTGAAAGTATGAAGCAATCCAAAGAGAACACAAGTCTTTTAGAAGCCGTGGTGAGTTTGAGGACAGCCAGAGCTGGTCGTCATTGGCAGCCTAGAATAAGGCAATGCCCAAGGAAAAGATTAGCCATGCTGTGCAACCAAGACCTGCATGCGGGGCACAACCTGCCTGATCACATACGGTGACCGTGTAAACAGGACAATATTGTCCAGCACAACCCTTCCCAAGGTGACATGAGAATTCACTCAGTCCGAGAGATACAAACCTGGTGTGGAGATGGCCACCTGGCCGAGCTCATGCAGATCTCTTCTGTGCCACGATCCGCCTCACATCCACAGCAAAGCCACCAAGCATGACACTGCAGCCACACCAAAGTAGCTGCCATGCTCTCCCTTGTCTTCAAAACTTTGTGCTCCATCCAGTCTGAGCAAGAGCAAGACCCCGTCTCTACTAAAAATAGAGAAAATTAGCCAGGCGTGGTGGCATATGCCTGTAGTCCCAACTATTTGGGAGGCTGAGGCAGGAGGATCCCTTGAGCCCAGGAGTTTGAGGTTGCTGTGAGCTAGGCTGACGTCACTGCACTCACCCACGCCACAGACTGAGATTCTGCCTCAAAAACAAAACAAAACATTGCATTCCCCCTATCCAGCTTCCCCTGTGTTGTCTGCTACACTACCTTTCTTTACGTCTCTGCTAAGACATCACCACCTACAGGAAACCTTTCCAGATCCCCAGGGCTGAGTCAGGCCCTCTCTTGTGGTTCCCATAGAACCTTTTGGTTGCTCAATCATATTTATCCCCCTCTATTGTAATTCTCCCAAGATCTACTTGTTTGTATGTCTCTCTAGACTATCAACCTCATGAAGCCTGGGATTTTGCCTATCTTGGTCCCCAGTGTATCTGTAAGACATAATGTGTACTCAGTCTGCTTGCTGAATAAATGGATTAATTGTTTATTAATCAGGCTAACAAATATCAAATCATCTAAATTCTTATTCTAATTCCATGCTCATTAAGTGACCTTAACAGGAGTCTGCAATCCACCCAAGAGTTAGGTCTAGTATTAAGATAATTACCATTCTAATTTTATACATCAGTCTCTTGTGAGCTTTGCCAATGTAAGTTGACTCCTGAGCGCAAGACTGAGACACTCATTAAGTTTTGGCTGTATTACTGAGAGCAGATTCTGGGTATGCCAAAGCCCTTAAAGGAAAGGCCAGCCTGTTTTTCCTAAGAAGCCGCCACTTGCATCATAGTGAACTGTACTCATTTTCCATTTTGAATTTCTACACCTAGCATAGCACTATAAATGCAATTCTCAATAAACACTTCTGACAGGAATAAGAAAAAAGAATAGAAATGCTATGTATGTTTAAGAAATTCACACACAAATGTGTGAATGTCCTTTTGGACATTTATAGAATCCCACTCTATGGTTTTCCTTTCCAGAGGCCGCCAAGTTCTGTCTTTTTAATGAATATAAATTGCTCCTGATCCTGGTGCCCTCTGTGATCCTGCTGTGATGGCTTCTGAAAGTACACAAAGCTTTACTGAAAGTCTGACCTGGCAGTTCTCCTTTCTCTTACCCAGAGGCACCAGGCAGGCTCGTTAGTTGCCAGATGATGCCTGTTCTGGCTGAGACTGGGAGGAGGCTTTGTGTTGGTGCAGGGACAGCTCAAGATTTGTCAGCTGGTAGTGGCTGATTATCAAGACGTCCAAACTGGCTCCTTTGCTATGTGTAAGCCATTTAATTTTGTGCCCAGTTTCAATCTGCAGCATACTGTATGTCTGCATCTGCTGTGTTAAAGCATTCATTAACATTTAAAGGGGGAGCTGATGGTATTGATCACTCTTATTAAAACCAAAAACAATCATGCAGCAGTAACTGACACTTGTTCTCTTCAACCACCGAAGCCACAGCCAAAGTTTACATACCCAAAACACCAGCAGGAACAGAAAACGAGTTATCATAGCAGGGATCTAAGTGGCATCTGACAGAGGCATTTATGGCTGGCCACCACCCTTCCCACACACCAGTTTTCTGGATTATGAGCTCCTCGAAGGTAGGAAACTTTATTACTGAATTTCTGCCACCTGGCACAGAAGAAGTTCTCAGTAAATTTTCTGATGAGGGACTGAATTAAAGAATGAGGGTGAAATAACAAGTGCATGTTATATAAACACTCTCCAAGAACAGCTACATTTTTCTGACAGACATTGTAATAGCTGTGTATTGCTAAGTAAGGAATCAACCCAAAACGTAGTGGCTTAGAATGAGAACAAGCATTTATGATCTCACCCAGTTTCTGCAGGTTAGGGATTTAGGAGTGGCTTAGCCGCTGGCTCTGGCTCGGCTTTCTGATGAAGTGTCAGTCAAGACGTTGACTGGAGCCGCATTCATCTGAAGGCTCGGCTGGGAATGGGGGTCTGCTCTCAACACAGCCCTCTCAGGTGGTGCTGGTTGTTGGCAGGAGGACTCAGCTCCTCCCCATGTGGGTCTTCCCACGTGTTTCAATGTCCTCGTGACATGACATGATGACTGGATTCCAAGAGAGAGCAATCCAAGAGGGCAAGGTGAAAGCTCCAATATCTCTTACGACCCAGCCTCAGAAGTCACATGCAGTCATCTCTGTAACATCCTACCGTTCACGCAGGTCAGCCCTACTCAATGTGGGAGGACTGCAAGGGCTATCCCAGGAGGTGAGAATCACTGGGGAGGGGGTGTTGCCTTGCAGGCTTGCTACTGTAGACACCACTAAAATCTCTGGACTCCCCATTGTAATCTGGTGTCTTCTAAGCTTTGCTTTTTCTGCTTATTTTACGTTTTCCCGCCATCGAAAATGTGGATCTGAGCATGGTTCAATGGAGTGTTAGAGCAGGAAGGCATCTCGAAGACCATCTACAGAAGTTCAATGTCCTCATTTGACAGGTAAGAAACCAAAGCCTGTAGGGGTGAGGTACTTGTCCAGCCATTTAGCCAAGTAACGGGCAAAGGCACAGCTTGAGGCCACCCAAGCCCAGCTCTGCCCCACACTGTTCTCATTGAAGCCCACGCTTTGTAAGACATTTGATCTCCTGTGAAATGAGTGTTCACGAGGTCCGTCAGCTAACACTTATTTTAATAGTACAGCTGAATTCTCTTGCGTCTCCATAGAGATCAAGAGAGTCCTTGTGGATTAGTGAGTAAATACTTCTAAAAACAAAACGTTACAGCAATTACATTTTTTCTTTCCTTCATCAGGACAATGTGGTTTTCTTGGGGTTTTGTGGTACTATAGAGAAAGTATTTGTTATATGGAATAAATAATTCTAATAAAGTTACCTGTGAAATGAATTTTAATGTTCAATTCAGTCAAGTAAACATTAGCTGAGCGCCTACTGTGTGTTAGGTATTGGTCCTGCATTCTCTCTGATTTCCATTGTTAATTCAGAAACAAGTCTCAGAGGTAAGGGGAACTATTTCCCTAAAGACTAAGGAAACCTGGAAAGAAAGAGATTGAAACAGCTAGCCGCAGTGGCTCACACCTGTAATCCCAGCACTTTGGGAGGCCAAGGCGGGAGGATCACTTGAGGCCAGGAGTTTGAAATCAGCCTGAGCAACTAACGTAGCACCCTACACAGATTGGAGCGGGAGGATGGCTCCAAATTTGCGGTGGCTCTAGGGGCCTGGCTGGAGTTGCTGGATCCTGGCCCTTGAGCTCCGCCACCACTGTGAGCCAGGGACCCCCACACAGCTGCTGCTTGCCGTGCCTCCATCATCTGATCCTGCCTGCTCTCTCTACTTCAGCCTGCAACTTCCCCTCGCTGCTGCTCACGCCTGAACCTTTAGCTGCACCTCCCACCTTTAACTGGTAAATCCTTCCGTATTCCTTGTTTCAAAGTTTCAAAAGAGAGAGAATCTGTTTGGCCCGGCTCATATTTTTGAGACGGACCACAGAAGTTGCAAGTCACTTGACAGATTCTCAGTGGGTAGGTGCCTGTACCTGGTCTTGTCAGCCGTGGCCTAGAAAGAGAGGAACACGGGGATGGCGGATGGCAACACACAGCCAGTTAGGCTGCCGGGCCTGCAGGGGCGATGATTTCTTTCAGAACAGGGCATTGACATAACCTTTCCAGCACACTGTTACTCTCTGGTGTCTAATCTGCAGTGTATGCTACACGGGCATATTTCAACAAATTTGCTGAATTTAATAAACCTATTTTTATGTGGTGCTTATAAGAACTATACCAGGAAAATTATGCAGGTAAAAATTTCTGCTTTTTAAAAAAGATTGGATTGGATATTTTTATATACCAAAGTGTAACCAATTTAAACCAATATTAGGCTGGGTGCAGTGGCTCACGCCTGTAATCCTAGCACTCTGGGAGGCCGAGGCAGGAGGATAGCTTGAGCTAAGGAGTTTGAGACCAGCCTGAGCAAGAGTGAGACCCCATCTCTACTAAAAATAGAAAAATTATCCAGGTGTGGTGGTGCACACCTGTAGTCCCAGCTACTTGGGAGGCTGAGACAGGAGGATCGCTTGAGCCCAGGACTTTTGAGTTTGCTGTGAGTTAGACTGATGTCACCACACTTGCCCAGGCAGCAGAGCGAGATTCTGTCTATCAATAAATAAATAAATAAATAAATAAATAAATAAATAAATAAACCAACCAATATTAAATTGAGTTCCTACTATGTGTAAAGTATCCTCAAGGACAAACTTCTTAAGAGTAATAAATAGAATTTGTAGAATTTGAAAGCTAGTATAATAACTTAGCGATCACTTAGTTCAGTGTTCCTCCAACTGAGGTCAGATGTATTCTAAAGATCACACATTCTCTAAGAAATTGTTTTAAGTTTTGTGTTTATATTCCAAGAATAATGTAAAAAAATTAATATGAGTATATTCCAGATCATCTGTATGGTGACCTCAAACCTATGCACTGCCATGTAATTTCAGTGTTTGAGTCTGTGTTTTTGTTGATGCTAAATAATATCAGTGTCAATTCTGGTGGGCTAAAGATAAAAGAGGAAAACTTAATTCACATGAAATACATTTATGCTGAAACTCACCGCATGCAGTGGTTTGGTTTCCCAGTAATTGGGACAGAGAAAAATATTGACAGAATTGAGTAGGTGAAGGCACTGTTTTCATCAGAGGAACAGCAACTTTGCTTTAAAAATACATCATTCTTCATATCCAGTTACTGTTCTTAAGTTTGATTTTGTTTATATTTATTTGTAAGTTTGTTAGAGTTGTGTAGTTGAATGACAACTCTCAGGTAAGAGGCTTCTGCTTTTGGGGGTATTTTTTTTTAACTAACATTATAACTAAAGTACTTCAGTAATACTAAGAGAATGTAATAATTCTTTGCATGAAAAGGATGCCATATATTACTCAAGTTTGAGGAACACTGATTTAGGTCAACCCTACTAATTTTCAGATGGTAGGCACGAGACCCTAAAATAAGCTATAGTTAAACTATAGTTACAATTATTACTACTACTGAGAATGGGAGAGAGAAAAGGCAGGAAAAAGAAGTCAGAAAGTGAGCACAGTCAGGTGTCCCAGGTAGGTGAGGTAGACAAACCTGTGAGCTCCTTAGGATGGGGACTGTAACGTATTCACCCCAAGTGAACTTCGATACTCTGTCAACTGTTATGAAGCTCAAGTGCCCACGGCCACGCAAGATGGTGATAGAGCCAGGACTAGATCTTTAGACCTGTATTCTTTCCTAGACTCCACCCCGGGAGACTTTTCAACCCTCCCTTAACTGATCACTTAACTGTGGTTGCTTTCTGACTTGGTCCTGCCCTTTTTCTCTGTCCCATTCTCAGTAGTAACGATAATTGGAACTACAATTGAACTACAGCTGACTGTGCAAGTGCTTTACAAACATGATCTTGTGTACTGTTTAATTAGACTCTGAAAATCCTTGATTGTCCTCATTCTTGTTTTGTTTACTGTTTTGTTTTTCCCATGTCTTTATCTTATAAGTTTCTTTAGCTAGGCAGCTTTTCAAGCTGAATGGCCGCAGAGTGTTCCTGAAGGGTGTGCACTTTCAACCTGAATTAGGCCATTGTGTCTATTACTGGAATCATGAATTAATGATACTCATCAGTCATTATCTTGAGAGCTTTTTGTTGTCCTTAAAGAGAGACAGTTCATTTTGCTTGCTATATGACTGTGGCAATTTGGTTCTCAATAAAAGACAGTTTCTGTGCTAGTGGAAACCTTTGTCTTTTATGGTGTTCTGCTGTGAGCTGTGTTTTCCTTAGCCAACTTCCCCGAAAGAAAACACCCTTCCTCTTCTCCCCTCAATCCATCATTCTTACATAGACAGGTTTCTCAAACAGGAAAACTGTCAATGAAACAGTCTCTTTCCTTTAGGTAGTGCTTCACAGCCAAGCACAGATGCTGGGTCCCCAAAACAGGCAACATTACCAAGTTAAATGCTGTTATCTCTGTTCCACAGAGGTGAAAAGATTTCCCTGGTGATCAGAAAAATCTAGAATGCTGTCCAAATTTTAATGCAGAAGAACCCAAGTTTAGTCTTTTATTCAGATCATTATGGACCCAAGACTGCAAGACTGATTCCAATCATAGCTACAGAAAAATAAGAATGAACATTTGGCTCCATGTGGAGCAGTAGGCTGGGCACCTGTAGTCCCAGCTACGCAAAAGGCCGAGGTGGAGGATCCCTTGAGCCCAGGAGTTCAAATCCAACCTAGGCAATTAGGAAACATATTGAGACCCCCAGTTCTCAGACAAAAACAAAACAAAAAAACCTGTAGGAGCTTAATCAGGCTCTTTTCTAGGCCCTGGTGCTACAGAGAGAAGACACTTGGCTTCTCCCAGGTGGGTAATTGGCATGAACTCTATTAACCTGTGTTTTATAAAAAACAGGAAAATTTCCCTCTTTGATTTCATACACATCTTAAAAGAGAATTTCTCAAAAGGTAGCTATTCACCCTACCCCTTCTACCGATCATTCTGTTATGTGAGATGAATGTCTCAAGTTTTATTAACAAGTTATTTTACCAAGTAAGGGCTAGGTAAAAGACACTGATTCTGCAGCTTCGTAGAGTTGATGTCATATCAAGGTTGAAAAGAGCAACTGAGCATTGATTCTAGTTTAAAAACAAATAGTTAAGAATACAAAAACAAAGAAAAGCAATCATTATCAAATTTAATTTAAAATTATCATTGCTGAATTTGGTGCAGCATTTGAAAAGCAAAACATTACCACTAACAGACAAGGGAAGGAAACTAAATCCCAGCCCTTACTGCATTTCCAGGGTTGGACCTTGACCAGAGTCAGAGTGGGGATTGAAGCCAGGAGAAGCTAACACTGGTTCAGCCGGCTGTCAGAACCCCACCTCCTGCAAAAGCACTGCCTCATTTACCAAAGTAAATCCTTTTTCTGAATAGTGTTGAGCTGAACTGAACAGACCAAAGTTAAATAAATTAAAATTAAAATACCAAATTAAATAGAGATTTCTGTTTTTACAAGTTGTTCTGGTGATATTTTATTTTGTTATTTATTTTATTTAGTTCAGTGGCTTATAGTGATTTAGCACTCATTAAATGACTACCAAATCATGTTACTGCTAATCCCTGAAGAATTTACCTTTTGTCCTGCTTACCCTTCTAATTTATTAACCACCCATATTCTTAAAGACCTCTCCCTCTCTAAATAATTAAAGTCAATAAAATAAAATGGGCAGTGCTCATTTTGAGATTCCTCAAGACCCCTGATTTTTTTTTTTAAGAATTATCTTCTTAAGTGTGTATCTAAAATTCTTGAGGCTAAAGCCAGAGGTCTCTCAAATCAAACTACCTGAACTCAAATTCCAACTCACTATTTTCAAACTGCATGACAAGGTATTATGTTATTAAGTATGAAATGTCCGATTTCCTTAAGTACTAAGTTTGACAGTTGATATCTCTGACATTTCACTTTGATAGTTATTGCTTTATTTTTATTGTGAAGGTACATCTTCATTCTTTCAAACACATGGTTTGGCTTTCGAATTTTTTTTAGAGCAATTTTTTTGAAACCATGAATAAGTCAAAAATTTGTGTTATTTTCTAATATAGGTTCCATTGTGGAACCAATGCTGTGCAGACAGCTCAAAGTATCAGCGCAGTGTTTGGGAAGGATGTGGCTAATGAACACACTGTACTTCAATGGTTTGAGAAGTTCCATTCTGGTGATTTTAATCTTGAAAATGAGCCACATGGGCAACCTGAGACTAAGGTGGATAATGATGAGCTGAAAGCTGTCGTGGAAGCAAATCCATCTCAACCTACACATGAATTAGCAGCAACGTTTGACATTACTATTCCAACAATATCGGACCATTTGAAACAAGGTAAAGAAGCTAGATAGACGGGTTCCATTTCTATACCGCACGGCTACATGGGATAAAAAATGGATTCTTTTTGACAATCGCAAGCATTTGGCACAATGGTTGAATAAAGATGAAGTGCTGAAACACAGTCCAAAGCTGAATATTCATCAAAGGAAAGCTAATGGTGTCTGTTTGGTGTTCCAGCACTGGTATTATCCGCTGCAACCTCATGGAACCTGTTAATCCATCACAGCGGATGTCTACTGCAACCAATTGGATGAAATGATGAGGATGTTTGTGATTAAGCTGCCAAGATTGGTCAATAGAAGCAGTCCAATCCTCTTGCAAGACAACACTCCACCACATGTCGCTCAAGCAATAGAGGCTGGACTTGGAAACTGTCATACACCGTATTCACCAGATCTTCCACCAACTGACTACCACTTCTTCCAGGTTTTGGACCACTTTTTGCAAGGAAAAAGATTCAATTCTCAACAAGCTGTGGAAAAAATCTTTCATGATTTCATCGCCACTTACTCTCCAGGTTTCTTTGCTGCTGACATAAACCATCTACCATTAAGATGGCAAAACTGTGTTGATAGTTTAGGCACATTCTTTGATTACTTGTACTGCTTCTTATTTGAGATATAATAAACTAAACTTTTGATGTGAAATTGGACATTTCATATTTAATGACCTACTACTAAACCTTACTGTGTTTCAGTTTCCTCAACAGTATAATAGGGTCATAATAGTACCTATCCTATCTCATGAGGTACATTGCTTGAATGGGTGAGAGCCCAGCATATAATTAAGTAGCTATTATTATATATGATCAATATTATAAAAGTGAAATATACTCTACTAACATTTGCAACCCCATAAGTCCATCAAAATGGCCAACTGCCTACATGGGTGATTCTGTTTCATGATAATAATCATTGTCAAAAAAATCACTAAATGCGCATGCAGTTGTCATAAACAAGAGAACAGGACACACATAGACAATCTCGAAGGTAATTTCTGTGTGACAGGTGTCACTGGAAGTTGAGTGGCAGAACATCATTCTCTCCCATGGAGAAACTTGGTTTGGGAGTTTCCCATAAACTGGAGTAATAACGAGTTGGTTCCGCAACCAGCCAGATTCAGTCATCTCAGGTGTGTTTTGGTGCAGAGTCCCTTATGGTTTTTCAATCCCTGGTTTCCTCTCCCTTATTCCAGTCTCCCCCAGTAGATGTCCCCACATATATGGACATACTTGAGGAAGACCAACAGATGCATATTCCACAAGGACATATCAAGACTATTCCCTGCTCACTATCCAGAAACTTGCTGAGCTGATTGAATGGCACAACGTTTCCAGACGTTTGTTCCTCCCCTTCTTCCTGTGTGCAATCACTCAAAACAAGGACCTCTGTGTGCACCAGCATGCAGCAACTGTCGTTACCAGGTTCAAGCAACACTGCTGAGGATCAAACCTTCACCTTTTGAGCTCATGTCTTCCACAAACTCAGCACCCAAGTATACAGAGGATATGCTTCAAAGATACTTATTTGAATTTTTACTTCCATAGTGAAATGCCCTATGGCCTAATTGCAATTATTATTCTGAGCCAGAAAAGACAAGTTGCTTCGTTTGGTAATTGAGAGGAGAAAACCTGAGCCAGAAAGACCTCCTGACACTTCATATCAATAAATTGGAAGAAAATAGCCATGCTCCCCTGAAGGAGGCAGAGATCAGCGGGAATACTTAGTAACGGGCTGCATATAATCTGGAAGCATTTTTCTCTAATTTTTTATTCTAATAAACTTCCAGAGCTCCAATAATCACATTCTGGCTTGTGACAGGTTGGGGGTTATGTAGCAGGAGTTTTATATGTCTAAAGTTAATAACAGCCTGTGGAGATTATATTTAACTACGAGTAAACATCTTGTGTGGAAAAACAGAATAGGTCCAATGTTAGACCCAGTTAGAAAGTACCAGAACATTCTAGCTGAAGACTGCAAGGGCAGCCAAGTGTCCATGTGCCTTTCTTCTCGAGGAGGTTCCCAATATAGCCAATACCACCCAAGTGGTTTTCTGGGCTTTTCTGAGGCTCACCAAGTTTGATTTTCCTTTCTCAAAATTCCTGTGCTACTTACAGTCTGACCTGTACATTCTAACACTTGATTTTAATACAGAATACGTAATCAACTATTAACATGGTCTAATTGTTTTGTAGATTGGTCTTTTCTCACTACACAGTAGCTCTCTCCCCAGCAGGAACATTGATAATATCCTTTGAACAGCCAATAACATCACAAAAATAATAAGCACTAATATGGACTGTATATTTGTGTCCCCCCAAAATTCATATGTTGAAATCCTAACCTCTAAGGTGATGGTATTAGGAGGTGGGGCCTTTAGGAAGTAATTAGGTCATGAGGGTGGAGCATTCACAGATAGAATTCGTGTCCTTGGGGATCCCAGAGAGCTTTCTTGCCCTCTTTCCTCCATGTAAGGATGTAACAAGAAATAAGCTGTCTGTAACCTGGAAGAGGGCCCTCACCAGATACTGACCATGCTGGCACCCTAATCTTAGTCTTCCAGCCTCCCAAACTCTGAGAAAAAAATTTTTCTGTTTTTTAGCCACCCAGTCTATGGTACTTTGTTACGGCAGCCCAAACTGAGAAAAACAGGCAGAGAGCCCCGACACCATCCACACAACTGAAGTGATTGTAACAGAGTTAAAGGTCTGCAAAGGGGCAAAATGTATTACAAGTTATCTCTTTAAAATCTCCCACTCCTTTCTGGGAATTAAAACCTGCATTCCTGCCCAAGGCCAGTCATCAAAGGGGTAGAAAAAGGTTCTTTTTTTCTTCCTTTGTTAGTATCCTAAACCTCAGGAGATGTTTCTACGGAAGTATCCAGGCAAAGGTCACAAGATTGTCTTCACCAGAGATAAGGTCAGCCAAAACCACCAACTATAGTCAAACAACAGCCTACAGCCACGCCCAACCACTGAAAATCCCCTTTAGAAACCCTGTATGTCTGCTTAAAGGCAGGACAATGGTTCTTTAAGATAAGAGTCTGCCATCCTCCTCATTTGCTGGCAAATTAATGAACTTCTCTTTCCTTTTCCTCAAACCACTTGTCCTCATTCTTCAATCCCATTGATTCGGCCTCGGGGACAAGAACCAAACTTTTGGTAACATGATGATGATGATTCACAATAAAAACACCAGTGTTCAAATGTCAAAGCCAGTTCAGCCTGCTCTTTCCTCACAACCACATGTCAAAAGGCAAACAAAACATGTGCTTAATAATATAAAATACTTTTAAATATTTTGATACATTTATTGCATTATTCTATTGTGGTAGAGAGATTTCTCAACCAAGTGACCCGGTTTACATTCCCAGCTCTGTAAATTATGTATGTGACCTTGGGTAATCACTTAACCCTCTGTGTTATAGTTATTAGTTCAATTAGTCATTTAACACATTTTTCACTATCATTTGATTTTTACAGAATGTGGATCTAGAAAGGGACACAAAGGTAAATAATATTTCCCTAAATCTATCTACCAACTCTTTTACTGTGGTTTTCATTTCTGTGATTTTTTATTTTGAAAAGCTTTTCTTCTGTTGTTCTCTGACTATTCCTTCTTTATAGCACCCTGTTCTTGTTTATTATCTTCTCATCTCTCTGAGGATATTGATGCAGTCTTTTTTTTATAATGCTTATTTTTTTTCCTGAGTTTTCTCCAAGTGCTTTTTCTCTATTTTTATAGTTTTCTTTGTCTTTAATATTCCATGTTTTCATCCAACATCATCTTTTAGAGTGAGGAAGAAAAGTTGATAGAAACTCTGAACTGCCAGCTGTAATCTCACCATGGAGCAAAGGCTTTTCTTTTCTTTTCTTTTTTTTTTTTACTGAGACAGAGTCTCATTCTGTTGCCTAGGGTACAGTGCCATGGCATCAGCCTAACTCACAGCAACCTCAAACTCCTGGGCTTAAGTGATCCTCCTGCCTCACCCTCCCCAGTAGCAGGGACTACATGTGTGCACCAACACACCCAGCTAATTTTTTCTACTTTTAGTTGCCAGCTAATTTTTTTCTATTTTTAGTAGAGACAGGGTCTCACTATTGCTCAGGCTGGTCTCAACTCCTGACCTCAAGCTATCCTCCCAGAATGCTAGGATTACAGGCGTGAGCCACCGTGCCCAACGGGAGCAATGGATTTCAAATGTTTTGATCAAGTAAATAGTAAGATGAATTTTACGTAATACTTCTATGTATGTGAGTATCAACCCTCTGTATCAAACAAAAGTTTCACCCAACTTTTTTATAATACTTCAGCAATACTTCCCTTCTTTGTAAGTAATACGATCTGATTTTTTTCTATTAGTATTTTATGGACACCACATACTAAATTGATTTCACAACTCAGTAATGTGTTGTCACCCACAGAGAAAAAAGCACTGGGAGAGGCAGTGCTCTTTTCTAGAGGAATTCCTGGTCAGATCTCTTTTGGAATTATCAAACAAGTTTCCTTTTTCCTGCCTGGAAACTCACCCGGCAGCCAGAGGATCTGAAAGCCAAATTAGGGTAGAAGCTGGAGGCTTAATATTTTTGACAGGTGAACTGTCATTAATCACCTATTTTCAAGTGTGGAATCCCTCACTTTATTTTGCCTTCTGCAGATGATAAACCTCCAGCCCTCTGGGGGAGGGGCAGCCACTCCATGGCTCCAGTGCGGAAGGGACATGGGGCTCCATCTGCTCCTTAAACCAAATTTCAACGATTCCTCATGTTTGCAGCTCACCTGTGCCACTATTTGGAAAGATATAAGCTGTTGCCAGTTCCTGAGTCTTTTGGGAATTCTGCCCTGTAAATGGGTCTGTTTCATGGTGTTTCTCATTGCTGGCTAAGGAATCCATCTTCTCAAGTTGTCCACCATTCCACCGTTGTCCCAGCTCCTAAAATGCTGGTGCTGTGGTCTCCTCCTCTACCCTCTTCGTCCTTGTGATTTTCTGCTTTAAACAAATAACAAAGAAACCATGCTACCATGGTTTTATACGGCTTTGAGAAGAAAGCATAGCTAATTTCTGGTATTAAAACCAACATTTTAAACCAGGCTTTATAGACAATTTCATAATTCCCTTTTAACATTTGTATTTAACATTATAGCATAATCATTTCCCTGTGTGATTAAAAACTTAATAAGCATCATTTTTAATTTGCTGCTTATATTCTATTATCTTTTCTTAATAATTTCCCCATCATAGACATTTAGCTTGTTTCTAATCTTTCCAGTTATAAATAATACAGTAATGAACACCTGTGTATAAAACTGTGTCTCATTTTGGCCTATTTCCTTAGGATAAATTCCCAGAAGAGGAAATGTTATGTGAAAAAAGAGAATGAATGAAGGCAGATGAAAGAACAAGCAAATCCTCCAAGGATGAAATCTGCACTGGAGTCTCTACCAGCTGCCCTGGCGTTGCTGGAGGGCTCGTTAAAACAGTCTGTGGGGGCCATCTCACAACTGGCCTGGGGGGAAGCCAGTGATAATTTAAATTTATAACAAGTTCCAAGGCCATTGCTAAAGCCATTGGCCAGAGAATCAGACTTGGAGAACTCTGATCTGAATCATAGACAGAGAGAAAAATAGTCTTAAATAAGAGCAGATGGGGTGGGTGGAGGGGGAGTTAAGAATACAGGAAACTGCAGAGGTGTCTGTAGGAGGAACCTAGGTGGGAAACTGCATCTTCTATTGAAGTAGGAGATGGGATCCTCAGCCCAAAGACAGGGGAGGAGGAGGAGGAATAGTGGGATGAAAAGGGTGAATGGTTTGGATGAGCCTCAGCAGGATTTAACGAAGAAACTGTTGCACAAAAATTATGGGATGCCATTGTTTTGGACTGAGTTTCAGCACTAGGCCCCACCAGAGCAGACCAGACCATTTAGCATGGAGTCACTCATGCTAAATGTCACATAATCAAACTGAAACTAACGCAGCGCATAGATCCCAAAACAGATGGGGGTTTTTCTCCCCTGAAAACAGGAGATTCTAGTCTACCTGAGTCAGCATAATAATAGAAGTCCCCTCTGCTTTTATCCTTACAAAAAAGTAACCGGAAGAAACCTGACAGCTTTCACCAATCAGCTTTTTTTCCCTATTGTTCTGTCTCCCTGTTCCCACCTTACAAAACTGCGGTCCTGCCATTGCCCAGTGGGGGCTCTCATTCTGTTATGTAGAATAGAGGCTGTCTAGATTCATGAATCACCAAAAAAGAGAAAAAACCAAAAAAGCCAATTAGATCTTTAACGTAAAGTTGTTGCAGTTTTGTCTTCTAACAGAACTGAGCTGGAACCCTGCAAAGCTTTGAACAGAAGCAATGAGAATCCAGCTTAAATTACATTGTCCTGTGATTTTTTCCAGTGGGCTGTCAGCTACCAATGAAGGCCTGCGGGCGGGTGGGGCAGCAGCACAGGGGAGGGAGCTGAGGCTGCCGGCCAGAGGGGTTGAAGCCCGCACCCTGAGGTCTAGGACTGGGGAAGCAATTGGAAGTAAGTGCCAGAGGGAGGGCCAGGAGACTGTTCTTGGGTGGTGTCCTTAGAGTTGACCATTCGGCAAATGGAGCTGATCTGAGGTATGAGAGGAATCATTAGAATCAAAATAAGGCAGTGTGAAGGTAAACTGTTAGATGGGTCGTTTGCATGGGATAATGACAAATCCTGGGTAACTTGGAGGTTGGTAAATGATAGCTCAGCGAGGGCATCATGGAACTGGAGGCAGAGACAGTGGGAGCTTTGGAAGACTTTTTTTTTTTTTTTTTTTGCATGCAAATGGGAGATTAAAGAACTCACATCAGCCATAGAGAGCTAGGAGAATTCATACCCTGTCTTCTCATTTAGGGTGGGTGACGTGTGGGGAGCTGAAGGGTGTCATCTGGAGACGCTGAGGTCAACCAGGTGGTCACATGAGTGCTGTCCTGACAGGAGGTACCAGCACGAAAAGCAGCAAGGCGGATTATTTATACAGAGGCCTCGAGGATAAGAAGAGTTCTCATGGAAAAACCTGAGGTCTATGGAGTTATTTTCGGCACTCAAAATACCTAGACAGCTGTCAGCCAGGATGAGACCAGTGCGCCACTGAGACCACAATAAATTCCTATCGAGTGGTAGCTGCCAGGGGCTGCTATGCTCTCCTATCTCCCCCGCCGTTCGCAGGGCCCCAAGTCAGAGTCTGTGCTCAAAATCAAACTCCATTGCCATTTTTGTGCCGGGCGTGGGGAATACTAAGTCCCTGTTCTCAAGAGTCTTAATGATGAGGGTACAGACAGTCTAGGACTAGGGTCCCCAACGCCCTGGGGCGTGGTACGGGTCCGGGTTAGGAGGCTGGCGGCCGCATCACCACCTGAGCTCCGCCTCCCCACACTCCCCTCTAAATACTCTAAACCCCTCAAATGCCCTTGGTATTTTAGAGAAATACCAAGACAAAGGTAAAAGGTGTTGTATTTCCAGGGGTGGAAAATTGGAGGAAAGCAAATACGTGGGGAACTGATGGGGTAAGGTTTGCGCAGGTCCACCTTGGCATCAACTCTCCGTCATCTCCACGGCCGTAAAACTTGCCTGGGCGAGGGCCTTGACGGCAGTCCCCATTTTTCAGAAGTTTCTGCTTTTAGCCAGACAAGGGGAGCTCCAGGAAGGCTTCTTTCTACATCTGTTGATTCTCATTTGTCTCCAGCTGAAAATAATCTTTATGTCAAAGTGGTATATTTTGGGGTGTCATATTTTGATCCCCTACATCAACCCTACATGGGTCCTCATTCTCCGAAAGGAGGGACGGATGTTTTAAAGAGACAGAAAACATTTTTGGCGTTTTTTCAGGCCATTTCCTCTGTTACATATTTCTCACCGTTAATTTTGCTCTTTTATATCTATGGGGGGAGGGGTGACTATTTTGTTACATATTTCCCCCTGTAGATTTTATTTTTTATATTTATGGGAGAAGCAGTGACCTAGTCATGAAACTATTTTCTGTTGATTTGGGGCAATGTTTTAGATGGAAGGTTCATATTATTGTAAAGTTTTGGCAGTATGTTATAATAACAGATTGTCAGGGGAAAAAAGTCATAAGGAACCATTATAACAGTGAGGACTGACGAGGTGAAATGGACTGTTGCCTTGTACACAATGTCTGATATAGGGCTGGGTTAGAAAGAAACATGGCACCTCTGAGTATAGAACTATTGTTTGTACCCTGTAGGTGATCTGAGAGACTGGCTTCTGTAAGTTTAGAAACTATATGTAGAAATACTTGTACTTTAGGATACTTTAGGATAACAAACCCAGCAGTAAGACTGATCAATAGAAGAGGTGATAACCCAGGAAAATTCTCACTAAGGAGCTGCCTTTTTATTTTATAGACAGAAAAAATAATCAAAGAAAGGTTAACGAAAATATAAACATTTTTATTTTTTCAAACAGATACTTCAGATGACCTAAAGGCTGGCCCCGCCCCTAGGGGCTTGGGCTTTCTCCTTTTGTGGTACACCTCTTTATTTTGGAATGATGGACCCAAAGTTTTATTTTTGACAATTTTAATGAGGTGTAAATTGTTAGAGACAATTTATAGGGTCTCTTTTACTTTTTTGTTTTTAACCAGAGTGGGAACCTGAAAGAGGCAAACTCATGTATAGTGGTTAGGACCTGAGCCACTCATTTAACATATTGTTTTGTTTTGTTTTTAATGTATGGTTATATTATCATACCTATCTTGGGGTTTTAGGAAGAGTGTCTCATAAACTATTTTTTAGGGGCTTAACCTAAGTCTATTTTTGAGGGCTATCTTTATCTGGAGGAGGACAAGTGGCAATACTCTATCTCACTTTTCTATATCAATTCTAGGATGTAGGTAATTTTTATTTTAGATATAAGACTTGGTTACTTGTTGGGTTATCTTCGTTATAAAGAGGGTCCATTATCACTTTGTATGGAGGAGGGGAACCTATGAACATCTTGATGAACTGTGGTGTTATTGACTCCATTGTGTCTAGTCTTGGAAAAATGGTTTACCAGGTTTTCACCGGGGGTTCACTCGAAGCAGTTGGTGGGGGGGCCATAGGACATCATGTAGCAGATCCAGGTGCAGGTGGCAGGAGGCAAAGGTTTCCCCGATAGGTACTACCATGGAGTAGCCAAACCTGGTGATACGTTGAGCTGTCGAGCTACTTCTGCAGCTGCCTGTCCACAGCCTTTATTGCCAGCGTGTCATTCTCCATCTGCTTGGCCTCTTTCCCTGGACTGCTGATGTCCATCAGCTCGTGGTCTTTCAAGACTTGTTTTTGTTTCATGTTGGTGTACACGTGCAGGACCTTGGCAAAGGCCTTGTCCCGGGCCAGCAGCTCCAGGCTTTTTAAAAGGATTTTGATGCTCTTTAGATGCTCTTTTCGTTTATGTAGGATAAGTCTCTACCTAGCCTGAAAAGGTATTTCCTAATATAAGTTTAGGCATCTGAGTGAAATTGTTAGTCATTGTAGGTTGCTTTTTTGTACTTGGACAGCCCCAAGTGTATAAACAGTTTGTTATAAACAGGGTCTTCCCAAATGAGGTCCCCCCAATCCATTAAGGCAGTATATCCATAATGTGTGTATTTATGTAGGTGTCTCATAAGAGGCAGAACTAAAGCTTCGGGTAGGAGAATGAGTCTATGAGGATTTTGTCTCTACTTAGCTGTGTCATCTTAAATGTCAGAGTCCCAGTCTTTAGTTTTAAGGGGGATCCAAAATCCAGTACAGCCCTGAGGAATAGATCACCTTTAGTGGCTTCCTTAGGTCTATCAGTGACTTGAATTTTCCTTATCATGTTGGCCACCTGTTTGGGCTCAGCCATGGCCTGTATCGAGGCCATTATTTTAGTGGCATGTTTAATAGCTTTATCTTCTGTCGCTATGAGACCACTATTTTTTTAAATGGCACTATGAGCATATATAATCATAAAAGTGTATTTGGAGTCTATATAAATATTTAGTCCATAGAAATGTTTTTTTTCCTCTGGATAGCTGCAGAATTTTGGTTAAAGTAATTAGTTCAGCTTTTGGGGCTGAAATCCCAGGTGGCAGTGCCACTGCCGTGATCACTGCATATCCAGCCCTTCGTTGTCTATAAAGCTATTCCTGTCAGTGAAAAGATCTCAATTTTGTTCTGGCATCAGTGGATCTGACAGATCCATTCCGTTAGAACGCACAGCCTCCAGAATCGCTCAACAGTCATGCTGTAAAGGCTCATTTTCTTTGGCTGGCAAAAAACTGGCAGGATTGAGAATAAACACAGTCTTTAATAACAACTCACAAGTAGCTCTTACTGACCGGAGGCAAAGAGGCCATCCTCTCACTATATTGTTCAGTGGCTTTGAGAAGTATGTCACTGGCCTGGGAAGTCCCTCAGTATTTATACTAAGACTTTAAGGCTAATTCCTCATTTTCTCCCCCGCATAAGGGCTTTACCATAAGTCCAAAGTCTGGGATCCAGACGCCTTACCTAGGCATCCCTGTCGTTTGTAAATCTGTCCAATTGTAGGTTTTGTAAATCTCACTAAGCCCCCATCAAACAGGGCGGGAGAGTCCTTTTAAACCCCTAACACAGTCTAGCAGCGCTGCAAGACCATTTTAGTCCCAGGATCTTGTCATTTAAATGTAACTGAGTACCATTTGAGATGCTCAGCTTGTCTATGGCGTTTTCACTTCTGTCCGGCCCCTCCCCCCCTGCCCCTGCCTGGCTCTCAGAGTGCTGGGGGCAGGGGCGGGGCGGGTGTCTCGGCTGGGGAAAGGGGTCTCCCTGCACTGCTTTTGTCTGTGTGACTTGGCACCAATTGAATCCCCACTGTCAGTTTTGTCTGGGGCCCCGGATGGGATATTTGGAGGCAGGGGGCGCCAGGTCTCTTCTTTCACCGTCTGAGTCCTGGACTTAAGAAAATCTGTTTGTTCTCTTGGGAGTCTTTTGTAATTTTGGGCAATTTTTAAAATGTCTTTTCTTTTTATAAAAAGCACACCAACTGTACATAAATTGTCCTCTTCTGGTTATGCGTGTCCTCTGGCCAAATGAGATTCTTGTGAGGAGAGACCATTTCAAACCTAAGGCACAATTTAGTGATTGTGGGATGAAGAGTTTGAGTCATGCCCTCGCCCAACCCTCTCACTGCACCAAGATGGCGGCGACAGCGGTGGTGGCAGGTGTCAGTTGCCCCCAGCCAGCTGCAGGTCTCTGATGGGGCCCTATATAACCCCAACTGGGGCGGGCACCACAGCTGCCCCTGGGGAGCTGATGGGCATCAGCACTTCCCCTCCACGTCAAGCACCCTGAGGGAGGGGTGGTTGGGCCGCAGGCATTTCCTCACCGGCCCCCTCGCTGCGTGTTGAGCTACGCTGGTCGGTACCCACCATCCCGCCGGGTCTGCCTCTGGGGCTGTGGTCCTGTGTGGCACTTTGCCCAGGCGGGAGCCCAGCAGCAGGTCCAGAACTGGTGTGGACTGTTTAAAACAAAGCATCATGACTATCCCAGCCACCGCCAGTAGGCTCTCTTGTACTATTAAGTTTATCTCAGGCTTTTAAGATTGTATTAGGTCATCAAATATGAAATGTCCAACCTAGAATTAAACTTAAGGAAACCGGGCATTTCATACCCAATAACCCAACACATATGGGATCTCGACCCATTTACCCTACCTTTGACAAAATAATCTCAGTTGTAAGACAGTGTAACAATTTAAGGTTTCATTTAACAGCCACTGCTCCTCACACTCCGACACATACAGTGGGTTACAATAACATTATGTTCTTTACACACACGTTTGTAGCTGTAAGTTGACCATTTAGCCAAATTTTTTTCCAAGGGATTTTTAGATGGAACTTTTTTATGTTGTAACAAAACTCACAAATAACAGACACAGACGATACAGAGAATTTTCCACACAAAATGCCAGGGCCTTACTAAATGGGAACCACAAACTGAGAATCAAATTCTCCCAAATGAAAATCAACGTCTCCCAATCCCCCCTGGTTCCCTGGGAACCGCAAATGAGCTCAATCTAAACCAGCTTCCCTAGTTCCACTCAGCCTCGTGACTTCCACCCTCAAATGGTGCCTCCAAACAAATCCAACAGGGATGTCTGAAACCCCCTCTGAAATTGGGTGGAATTGGGGTCTCAGTATCCCAGGAAACTTACTTATAAATGGCCCAGGCTATGCAACTCTTCCCAAATCCATTTTTCCCCCTCAACTCACTTCAGGTTGGTTGGAGCTGTGTACATTTGCGGAGAAAGAGACAGAGCTCAACAGGCCCCGGCAGCTGCTAGGAGAATCCCTTATTTTCTTATCCAAAAAGGCGATGCTCCTGCCCATGGTTTGACCTGGGGCTGCCTCTTCTAGCAGTCACAGAGTGCCATTCTACTGTGGAGCTAGTGGGCCCACCCAGAGACACCAAATCCGTTACCAAAAGCTCAGCACTTGTCCAGAGGCCACAACAGAAGTACAAGAACAAGTATTTGAGAAGAAGGAAAGAGAGATTTATTAATTTGCTGGCAAATGAGGAAAATGACAGACTCCCGTCTTAAAGTATGAATTTTCCTAATCATAAGCAGAAATACAGGATTTTTAAAAGGTGGGTTCTCTGCTTCAGGCCATTTCCAGTGAAGACAATCTCATGATGCCCACCTGGACCTCTTGGACCTCTGCCCCCCTCGGACAGTTCTGCTGAGTCTTCTCCTGTAGTAGAAAGAACAAAAGACACTGTCCCTTGACATCACTGGCCTAAGGCAGGGATGTAGATCCTAGTTCTCCAAAAAGAATGAGGGATGTTTTAAAGAGACAGAAAACATTTTTGTTGTTTTTTTCGTTTTTTCAGGTCATTCCCTCTGTTATACCATGGCCAGGGAGAGCAAGAGAAAAGGGGACCGAACTCATCCTTTTATCAGGAATCCACTCCTGCAATACCTAACCCACTCCTGAAATAATGCCATTAATTCATAAGGATAGACCCTTCATGACCTAATCACCTCGTAAAGGTCCCACTCTCAACGCTGCTGCATTGAGGCTTAAGTTACAACACATGAACTTCGGGGGACAGAGTTAAACCATAGCAGGTATCATCTGTGATTGTGGGCACCACAAGGGGTCTTAGAACTGATTGCTCAAGGTATTTATTCAAATTACTTTCTGCCTCATTTGCTCTTTTTTTTTCCTCCTGGGAAATCAATTACTTATATATTATTAACAGTTTGCTTGATATTGTCTCATATGTTACTGAGGATTTGTTTTCTTTTATAAATTTTTTTCTGTTTTCTTCAGACTGAATAATTTATATTGATCTGTCTTCAAGTTCACAGACTCTTTCTTTGGCTGTCTGCAATCTCTTCCTTCACTCACCCTGTAAATTGTTTATTTCAGCAACTGTACCCTTAGTTTTAGAATTTACCATTTATTTTTTCTTACAGTTTTTACTTCTCTATTGATATTCCCCATCTGTTTACTCCTTCTATCTCCTAAATTCTTGAATCTACATGTAGTAGCTGTTAATCCTTGTCTGCTAATTACATCATCTGAGTCTTCTCAGAGTATGTTTCCATGTTGTACTTTTTTCTTGCTTGAGTCAAATTTTCCTATTTTTCTACATGTCTAGTAATTTCTGATTTCTAACTGGACTTTGTAGAGGCTTTGGTTTCCACTATATTTCTTTGAAGAGTACTGATTTTTGTTCTGCAATCAATTAAATAATTGGCAGATCACCTTAAACTTGTGAAGTCTTGATTTTTATGATTTTCCAGTGTGAGCCTGTTAGAAGAGCAAGGTGTTTACTTAGCCTCTTTACCTTGGCAGCACTCAAACTTCAGAGTCTCTCCTGCAGTAGATAGCAGCTGACATATCTGCTCAGTTCTTGCAGACTTCCAACTTTTGCTTTCCACCACCCGCCTTGAGAGGAGCCTTGGCACATGCACAGGTGTGGGTGGGGGTGGTCAAACAAGTATTTCACAGGAATTTATATATAGATGTGGGGACTCCCCCCTCTAGGCCCTTTTCTTTCTCAGATTTTACCCTGGATTTCCAGCCACTCTTGCAGCTCTGAAATTCAAGCCTCTGACACCTCAAGCCAATAAGATTGCAGATTTCTGCTTGAGTTCTAATTGCCCCATGCTGTCAAGACATGGAAAAATCAGTATAAATGTAGATCTCATCCGGTGAGTGTAGTTCCCTTACTGTAAGGTGAAATCCCTTCTAGTTCCTGCCTGCTTTTGGCCCCTCTCCAGTGCCAAGTGTCTTCAAATAGTTGGATACGTTTTGCCTAGAATTTATAATTATTTTCTGTGAGAGAGTTATTGTAGTACTAGCTACTCTGAATTTATCAACATTGGAACTCTCGGTTCTCTTTTTTTTTTTTTTTAACGATAACTGTATGTTTTAATTGAGACTTTATATTGAAATAGCATTCTTTTTTCTTTTTCTGGTCTCACTTTGTTGCCCAGAATAGAATATAGTGGTGCTAACATAATTCACTGCAGCCTGGGACTCCTGGGCTCAAGCATCCTTCCTAAATATTGGGATTACAGGCGTTAGCCATTGCACCCGGCCTCACCTAGCATTCTTTTGTTGTTGTTATTGCTGTTGTTTGTTTTGAGATGGAGTCTTGTTCTGTCACTGGGCTACAACTCCTGGGCTCAAGTGATTCTCCTTCCTCGGCCTCCTGAGTATCTGAGATTACAGGCCCAGGCCACCACACCCAGATAATTTTTCTAGTTTTAGTAGAGACAGGGTCTTGCTCTTGCTCAGGCTGGTCTCTAACTCCTGACCTCAAGCAATCTTCCCACCTTGGCCTCCCAGAGTGCTAGGATTACAGGTGTGAGCCACCACACCTGGCCTCAAGTAAGCATTCTAATAGCATTATATTAGAACATTTATACAATAATAATTTGAAATTTTTTGTTATTTAAATATTTTTTCTTTTATATAATTTTTAAATAAGTTTTTTTATATGGAGGAAGTTAGGTTCAATTTCCTTTTTTTTTGTTTTTGTTTTTTTTTTTGAGAAAATTTCACTCTGTCACCATGGGAGAGTACAGTGGGGTCATCATAGCTCACTGCAATCTCAAATTCCTAGGTTCAAGGGATGCTCCTGCCTCAGCCTCCCAAGTAGCTAGAACTACAGACACACACCGAAACACCTGGCAAATTTTTCTATTTTAGTAGAGAAAGGGTCTCACTCTTTCTCAGGCTGATTGGGAACTCCTAAGCTCAAGCCATCCTCCTGCCTCAGCCTCCCAAAGTGCTAGAATTATAGGCATGAGCCAGCATGCCCAGCCAATAATTTGAAATTTTAAAACAATTACATTTCTCCATTTCACCCGATATGCTCCAGTAAACTTTTGGAAAGAATTGATTTTATGTTTTCTCCCTCTTTCTTTCTCTCTCTCTCCCTCCTTGATAGACTTTATTTAATTCTCTTTTTAAATGACCTCTATAAAGTAACTTTTAATTTTTTTAAGTAGAATAAAGCTCAATCTAAAGTTAATTGATTGTTTAGAGAAATTTTTGCCACTAGGTGTTAGTTTAATCTTAGTAAGTCTACAAATGTTATACACCCCATTCAAAATTTAAAAGGAAGTATTAAACTTGTCTTTACTCAAAGTAAAATAAATGTAGTTAATTCTATTTAAAGAAAATTAGATTTGGTATATTGTCAGCCAAATAAAAAAATCAAACTTAACCAGAAGTATTTCTACCAAAAATAAGGACCTTTTATTGCACTCTATAGAATTTTATAGTGTCACTGTTATGATGATTTTAATTTACTTCCTATCATTGCAAATATATTTTCTATTCAAAGAATAATTAAAGGCAACATGAAAGTCAAGATAGAGCATGACTCAAGGAATAGATTTGGTTTTTGTACCATTCAATTGAAGTCAAGCCTCCATTTTCTTTTATATGACATTGAAAAATTTTTTGGTTGATATTTGAGTATAACTATTTTTACTGTTCTCACTGTTTTTCTCTTCATTCTCTTCTTTTTCAAAATGTCAGTTCTCTTTTAATTCTTTAAAAATCTTTCTAATTATATCAAGGAGAAAGCCTCAGTGTGATGTTACGTTATTTAACATTGGATACTTTTTATTTTATCAAACAAAGAACAGGTGTCAGACGCAGAAAAAACAATGTCTAATTAGCACATAATAATTATGTTTTATATTGCATTTATTTATCTGTCATTTTATTGATGGCTAATTACACTGCTTTTCTAATTGTAGCTATGATTTTAAATTATATACAAGTAAAAAAAGGTGAGTCAACTTAAATAAAACTAATAAGAAATAATAGTACAAAGATTATACAATTATGGCAAAACATGAGACAACAGGGCTGGAATGACTGAATTTAGGAAAATACTGTTCAGTAACATACTTCCCCTGCCCACGAGACAGTGGTGAATGGCAATCTAGAGAAGTCAGGATAAGAAATATAGATTTGAAAATTCAAAGGCTTAAGACCATCAGTCCAATGCCATTGTTAGAATCAGGTTTTACAACTTTAATGTAAAAGGTTGTTGAGAATACAGCCATTCTAAGAGGTTCTATCTTTGGTCCCCTGAGATGTTTTTGTCCTTATAGGTTGTTAAATTTTGTAAGAATCAGTATCACATGCTCAATTCCACTTCTGATTTATGTTTTATATTTGATTTTTGCTTTCTATTTCTAACCACTGTGAAGATAGCTTTAAAATAGCTCTATAAGTTCATTTGTTTGAATGTCTCTGATGAAAACTTCTTCAATTTCAGAAATATCTATTGTTCCCTTTCCTTTTTTTCTACATTGATCTTGATCCTGAAGGGAGTTATAAAATTTTCTTTTAAGTCATCTGACTCTAGTCCTGGATCAGGTCAATATCACCTGAAAACTAACACTTCTGTTATCCAAAGAATATAAAGAAAATAAACCCCCAGGGAGACAGCATTGGCTAGAGATTAGAAGGGGCTGGCTATAAGGATGATAATCCAATTTAATCAGCTATCTTTTTTCTAAACTCTCTGCTATCAGTCCTTTCTATCCTGGCTTTTCAAGGGTTGATGTGACAACCTGGTGCCAATACTTATTTATATAATGAAGGCACCGTTTTAGTTTCTTAAGCAACTAGGTTTTTGTGAGTCTACTGTGAAGTAACTGGTTCTTTGATCTATTTTGAAGGATGAGACTGAAGAAAAAATTCCCAATAATTCTGTTAAGAGACTGGCAACTGCACTTTTTGGTTGATGGTATGCTAAAGTTGAATTACATCTAAAACGTAGACTTTGGAATACTTAAATAACAACTATTTTTTATGAAAAGTTAGTAGTCATTGGTATTGTAAGCCCCTGTATATAATGTGTTAATTTTTTAAATATTCTTAAGATTTTTCCCTTTATCTTTGGTTTTCAGAAAATTTACTACAACACCGTAGATGTGGTTTTCTTTGTATTTATTCTGCTTGGGGTTCGCTGAGCTTCTTGAATCTATAAATTTGCAAACTTTTCAGCTCTTATTCCTTGAAATATATTTTCTGGCTCATTCTCTGTTCTTCTAGTTAGAAATTTTTATATTATCCTATAGGTCATTAAGCCCTTGTTCTATTTATTCTCTTCCTTTCCCCTTCAATCTTTATTTTTTCTGTTCTTCAGATTAAATAATTTCTAATGTTTTGTCTTTATATTCACTTATTCTTTTTTTTTCCCTTAGGGTTTTCTGGTGAAAACCAGAAAACATGCTAGATAAATTCTAAAACAGCTGTAACACTACTTATTCTTATATCATCTCCAATCTTCTGTTAAGCCCATTCATTAAATATTTTATTTTGGTTGTTTTATTTTTCAGCTCTAGAATTTCCATTTGGTTCTTTTTAAAAATACTTTTGACATCTCCTATTGGTTTACTAATTATAAGATATTTTCCTTTATGCTCTTGAACATAGTTTTAATAGCTGTTTTAAAAACATTTGTTTGCTAATTTTAATATCTGGGGAATCTTCAGGTCAGACTGCATTGATTGCCTGTAAGTCACAATTTGTCTTCCTGTGTCCAGTATTTTTGTATTTTATTTATGACACTGTAAAGGATACATTGTAGAGACTCTCGATTCTGTTCTGTTCTCCCAAAGAGTCTTGATTGTTTGCTTTAACAGGAAGTTAACTAGGCTTGCCTCAAACTCTAAACTCAAATTTCCTTTCAGTTGGCAGCAGACAAAATTTCTAATTAGTTCTTGTATCCACGGCTGAACTACTTGGATATGTTCTGCACATGTAGTTTAGAGATCAGCTGGAGATCTATGTAGAGTTTATGTGCAGAATTCTTAAGTGCAGGATCTTTTGCAAAATTTGAGGCTACCCCTCTATGACTCTCCTTTCTGAGATCTTTCCCAATCTCCAGCTGCTGTGGCCACTTTAAATTTTCCTCTGGTTGTTCAAGCCAGTAAGACTATACGTTTCCAATGGAGGTTTAGTTGACCTGTCTGATGCCAAGGAAGGACTGCCCTCAAGTGAAAAGCCATAGAAACAGGAGATGCACAGAACTGTTCCCTTCTTTCAGCTACAAACACGTCTGCAGTTCCTGCCTATTTTAGTCACTTTCAAGTGCCTTCAGGTAATTGTTTTTCAGATCTTGTCCAGGAATGTTGGTCCCACAGGACCTTCCACACCATTACTGAAGCAGAATACCACAAGTTTTTTTCTTATGATATGATTTAATTTGTCTTTGCAAAAAAAAAATATTGAGCCGCTTTATGGACAGAATCTTTACCTTAGGCCTTAATAGACAACTGTTCAGTATTGTTGTGCTTAGCTTCGTTTTTTAATTAAACTTTTAATTTTGAAATAATTATAGATTTGTGGGTAGTTGTAACAAAAAAAATAGAGATCCCGTGTACCCTGTACTCAGTTAGTTCAATGGTAACAGTCTGCACAACTATAGTACAATTTCACAACCAGGATATTGACATTGATATAGTCAACATACAGAACATTTTCATCACTGCAAGGATCTTTTGTGTTGCCTTTTTATAGCCACATCCTCTTCCCTCTTGCCTCTACCCTGTTCTTGACCCCTGGCAACCACTACACTCTTCTCAATTCCTGTAATTTTTTAATATCAAGACTGTTGCGTAAATGGAATCTTATAGCATATAACTTTTGGGATTGGCTTTTTTCACTCAACAGAATTCTCATAATGCATCCAGGTTGTTTTATGTATACGTGGTTTGTTCCTTTTTATTTCTGACTAGTAGTCCAAGGTATGGATGTATCATAATTTCTTTAACCATTCATCTGTTGAGATACAGTTGAGTTTTTGTTTTTCAGTTTTTGACTATTAGAAATAAAGCTGCTGTGAAAACTCATGTACAGGCTTTTGTGTGAACATAAGTTTTCATTTCTCTGTAATAAATGTTCAGTAATACAAATTCTGGGTCATATGGAAGTAGTATGTTTTGTTTCTTAGGAAACTGTCAAAATGTTTTCCAGAGTCTCATATTATTAATATATTCCCACCAGCAATGTATAAGTGATCCAGTTTCTCTACATCTTCATTAGCATTTGGTGATATCACTATTTTTTATCTTAACCATTCTGATAGTTGTGTAGTGATATCTCCTTGTTTTAATTTGCATTTCCCTAATAGCTAATGATACCAAACATCTTTTCATGTACTTAATTACCATTGGTACATCTTTTTTTTTTTTTTTTGGTGGTGGTATACCTCTTCATGAGTTCTACTTGTTCTAACTGGATTGTTTACCTTTTCACTGTTGAGTATTTAGAGTTCTTTATATATTCTAGATACTGGTACTTTCGCTAACAGGTGGTTTGCAAATATTTTCTCAAAAACTATAGCTTGTTTTTTGTTTTCTTTTTTTTTGATAAGGAAAGAGAAGTTTATTCATTTGCCAGCAAATGAGGAAGTTGGCAGACTCCCGTCTTAAAGTGCCAACATCCTCTATAGCTTGTTTTTCCATATGCTTAATAGGATCTTTTGCAGAACAGAACATTTTGATGAAGTCCAATTTATCAATTTTTCTCTTATGAATTATGTTTTGATGTCAAGTCCAAGAACACTTTACTTAACCTTATGTCCTAAAGATGTTCTCCTATGTTTCTTTCTAAAAGGTTTGTAGTTTTACATTTTATAGTTAAATCCATAATCCATTTGGAATTCATTTCGTATAAGTTATGAGACTTGGATTGCGGTTCATTTTTTGCCTATGGATGTACAATTCTCCAGCACTGTTTGTTCAAAAGGCTATCTTTCCTCCATTGAATTGCTTTCACACCTTTGTCGAATATCAATTAAGCATATCTGTGGTGACCAATTTCTGAGTTCACAACAGAAGCTCCATTGATTTATGTGTCTATCCTTCCACCATACCACACTCTGGTTACTCTAGCTATATAATAAATTTTAAAATTGGGTAGACCAATTTCTTTCACTTTATTCTTTTTTAAAAATTGTTTTAGCTATTCTACTTCTTTTTCCTTTCATACCTACAAAAAGCTTGCTGGGATTTGGGTAGAAATTGTGTAAACTGTGTATCAATTTGAGAATTGATATCTTTAGGATATTGAGTCTTTCAACCCAAGAACACAGTATTTCTTTTCATTTGTTTATATTTTCTATAATTTCTTTCAGTAGCATTGTGCAGTTTCACAAAATAAAAGTCCTTTACATATTTTGTTAGATTTACACCTAAGTATTAATACTTCTTTTTTGTTGGTACTATTGTAAATGGTAATGTATTTTTAATTTCAGTTTCCATATGTGCATTGTTCATATATAGAAATACAATTGACTTTTTTTTTTTTAATTTTGGAGACAGAGTCTTGCTCTGTCACCCAGGCTAGAGTACAGTGGTGTCATCATAGTTCACTGCAACCTCAAACTCCTGGGCTCAAGTGATCCTCTTGCCTCAGCCTCCCCAGTCGCTGGGACTACAGGCACACACCACCATGCCTGGATAATTTTTCTATTTTTTCGTAGAGACAGAGATGGGGTCTCACTCTTGCTCATGCTGGTTTCAAACTCCTGACCTCAAGCAATCCTTCTGCCTTGGCTTCCCAGAGTGCCAGGATCACAGGCATGAGCCACCACACCTGGCCATATTGATTTTTTTATTTTTTATTTATTTTTATTTTTTATTTTTTTTATTTCAGCATATTATGAGGGTACAAATGTTTAGGTTACATATATTGCCTTTCCCCCACCCGACTCAGAGCTTCAAGCATGTTCATCCCCCAGACGGTATGCACCTCACCCATTAGGTGTGAATATATATACCCATCCTCTCCTCCCCTCTCCCACCTGCCTGACACCTGATGAATATTACTAATATATGTGCACATAAGTGTTGATCAGTTAATACCAATTTGATGGTGAGTACATGTGGTGCTCGTTTTTCCATTCTTGTGATACTTAGTAGAATGGGCTCCAGCTCTATCTAGGATAATACAAGAGGTGCTAGATCACCATTGTTTGTTTGGTTTTTTGTGGCTGAGTAGAACTCCGTGGTATACATATACCACATTTTATTAATCCACTCATGTATTGATGGGCACTTGGGCTGTTTCCACATCTTTGCAATTGTGAATTTGCTGCTATAAACAGTCTGGTGCAGATGTCTTTTTTATAGAATGTCTTTTTTTCCTTTGGGTAGATGCCCAGTAATGGGATTGCTGGATCAAATGGTAGTTCTACCTGTAGCTCTTTGATGTATCTCCATATTACTTTCCATGGAGGTTGTACTAGTTGGCAGTCCTACCAGGAGTGTATGTGTGTTCCTATCTCTCTGCATCCACACCAACATTTATTGTTTTGGGACTTTTTGATAAAGGCCATTCTCACTAGAGTTAAGTGATATCTCATTGTGGTTTTGATTTGCATTTCCCTGATGATTAGACTTGTTGAACATTTTTTCATATGTTTGTTGGCCATTAGTCTATCTTCTTTTGAAAAGTTTCTGTTCCTGTCCTTTGCCCACTTTTTCTTAGGGTTGTTTGATTTTTTCTTGCTGATTTTCCTGAGTTCTATGTAGATTCTAGTTATGAGCCCTTTATTGGATGTGTAGCATGTGAATATTTTCTCCCATTCTGTAGGTTGTCTGTTTGCTCTCCTGAAAGTTTCCTTGGCTGTGCAGAAGCTTTTAATTTGATCAGGTTCCATTTATTTATTTTTGTTGTTCCTGTGAGTGCTTTTGGGGTCTTCTTCATAAATTCTTTGCCTAAGCCAATGTCTGTAAGAGTTTTTTAATATTAACCTTATTTCTTGCAATCTTGCTTAACACATTTATTCTAGAAGAGTTTGGGGTTTTTTTTATAGATTCTTTGAGATTTTCTATATAGAAAATAAAAACAAATTTTGATATGTTGTGTTTTCATTTAGTACTGCGTATTTTCTGATTTCCCTTGAGACTTTTTTTTTATCATGTATTATTTAGAAGTGGCTGCTTTGTTTCTAAGTGTTTGGAAATTTCCGTCAGTTTTCTGTTATTCATGTTTACTTTGATTTCATCATGGTCAAAGAAAACACTCTATATGATTTACATTCTTTTAAATTTCTTAAGGTTCGTTGTTTTGACCTATACTATGATATACTTGATTATGTTTTCTGGGCACTTGAAAAGAATGTGTACAATGCTGTTATTGGGCAGAGTGTTCTATAAAAGTTAATTAGATCTTATTGGCTGATTATGTTGAGTTCTTCTCTATCCTTGCTAACTTTTTGTCTAGCTGTTCTATCACTTGTTGAGAGAAGACTGTTGAAGTCTCCAACTATAATTATAGATTTATGTCTCCTTCCAGGTTTGTCAGTTTTTGCTTCTCATATTTTGCAGCTCTACTGTTAGGCATACACACATTTAAGATCACTATGTTTTCTTGGTAGATTGACTGATTTATCATTATATAATGTCCCTCTCTGTCTTTGTTAATTTTCTTTTCTCTGAATTCTGCTTTATCTGATATTGATATAGCCACTCTTACTTTCCTGTTATTGATGTTTGCATTATATATCTTTGTCCATTCATATCTATATATATGAAGTAAATTTATATCTTTGTCCATTCATATCTATATATATGAAGTAAATTTCTTCCAGATAGGATATAGTTGGGTCACACACACACACACATATATATATCTTTTTTTTTTTTTTTTGAAACAGAGCCTCACTCTGTTGCCCAGTCTAGAGTGCAGTGACATCATCATAGCTCACTGCAACCTCAAATTCCTGGGCTCAAGCAATTCTGCTTCAGCCTTCTGAGTATAGGCATATGCCACCACGTCCGGCTAATTTTTCTATCTTTTGTAGAGACAGGGTCTCGCTCTTGCTCAGGCTGGTCTCAAAGTCCTAGCCTCAAGCAATACTCCCAACTCAGCCTCCCAGATTGCTGGAATTACAGACATGAGCCACCATGACTGGTGAGGTCATACTTTTTTAATCCACCCAGCCAGTTTCTATCCTTTAGTTGGCATATTTATCAGAACACTTATATTTAATGTAATTATTGATATGTTAAGGCTTAAGTCTGCCATTTTATTTTTTGCTTTCTGTTTTTCCCTTTTTTTGTTTCTCTTATTTATTTATTTTCCCCTTCCTGTGGGGTTATTTGAACATTTTTTAGAATTTCATTTTGATTTATCTAAAGTGTTTTTTAGTATATCTCTTTGTATAGCTTTTTTTTTTTTTTTTTTTTTTTGATATGGTCTCACACTGGTGTCTGGGCTAGAGTGCAGTGGCAACATCATAGCTCCCTGAAACCATAGCTCGTGCAACTCTGGGGCACAAGTGATCCTCTTGCCTCAGCCTCCTGGGTAACTGGGACTACAGGCATGCTCCATCATGCCCAGCTAATTTTTTCTTTTTTGTAGACATAAGGGCTTGCTACATTGTTCAGCTTTGTCTTGAACTCCTGGCCTCAAGCCATCCTCCCACCTCAGCCTCCCAAAGCCCTAGGATTATAGGCATGGGCCACGATGCCACGGCTCTCTCTATAGCTTTTTAAGTGTTTGTTTTAGTTATTACATTATATATACATAACTTATCACATTCTACTGCTATTTTCATTTCACCAGTTCAAGTGAAGTATAAAACTTTAATGTTCTTACATCTCTTTGCCCTCCCCTGTTTATAATATAACTGCCTTAAATGTATCTTCTACATATATTTTAGAATCACATCAGTGTTATAATTTTTGCTTCATTCATCAAACATAATTTACAAAACTCAAGAGAAGGAAAACCTATTGTATTTATCCATATTTTTCCTTAATGTGTTCTTTCTTCATTCCTAATGTGCCAAGGTTCCTTCTTTTGTCATTTCTTTTCTGTTTAGAGAACTTCGTTTAGCCATTCTTTTAGAATAGGTCTGTTGGCTACAAATTTTTCTAGTTTTTTAATCCAAGAATGTTTTGATTTCCCCTTTATTTCTGAAGGATATTTTTTTGCTTATAGTGTTCTGAATTGACAGTTCTCTTTCTCAGCACATTGTGCCACTTCCTTCTGGCCTTCATGGTTTCCGACAAGGAATATAATCATTTTTATTATTTCCCCTCATTAGTAAGATATCCTTTTACTCCGGTTGCTTTCAAGATTTTCCTTGTCTTTAGTTTTCAGAAGTTGAATTATGATATGTCTTTGTTGTTTGTTTTGTTTTTTAAGGTTTAAGTCTCTCTTAGAACCTCTGGAGTAGAGCACAGCCCTGCCACCATCTTGACTGCAGATTTCTGGTCTTCAGAACCACGAGAGAATAAATTCCTGTTATTTTAAGCCACGAAGTTTATGGCAATTTGTTACGGCAGCCCTAAGAAACTAATACAACCCCATACCCAGACGTCCGGTCTCTAACCTATAAAAGAGGAGTCCAGATAGAACCAGCTCCACCAGCCTCTAATGGTAGAGATGGGAATATCATTACAATACTGGTGACAAGCTATACTGGATCTTTCAAACCCTCACTCTGAAAGACAATAACCAGAATAACTAGGCCTTACCAATTTCCAACTAGTATTCATGACATATGGAACCAGTTTTTATACTTTCTAATTTTCCAAGTTCTGGCTAATTCTCCTTAACACTGTCCTAAGCAACCAAACTTCCTCACTGGCCATTGTGTCTTTTCTGCTTCCTCATAACATTGGCTCACGGCAAGCTTTGGCCTGCCATGGACTCAGGGTGTGGTTTCACCTTCAGTCTCCCCATTGGCCAGCATTATCTCTTGGTATTAATAAGAGATTAACTAAGCCAAGAAAAAGAAAATGATTGGCTTAGTTCACCTTGTCCATGTGTGTGTGAGGTCATTAAGGTATTGTGGATCAGCAGTCACTAGGTCAGGCAGCCAATCCTTGGTGGCTGGGAGCAGGGGAGCATTATCACGTGGTATCAAACATGGTGATTAAGCTGCTGGGGCTGGGCATTCAGACACCGTCCAGCTCCTAACGGTAAAGATGTAGATTCTGCCTCAGTTCAAAAGTAGCTCTGCCACTTACCACATGTTTTATGACCTTGGACAAGTTAATCTCTCTGTAACTCAGTTTCCTTATCTATAAAACGGAGATAATAATCTAAGCCCCCCTCATAAATTGGCATTAGGATTAATAAGTACATGTCTGACATACATGAAGTGCTTAATACATTTTAGATATTATTATTGAGCCTGAAAAAACACTAATCCCTTCCCATTCTACAGTTTCAAAGATGCCCTAGGCCAACATAATTCAAATATCACTTTTATAATCATGAGCTCACATTCCTGTTCAAAAAACAAAAAAGTCTCCTAAAGCATATCAAGCTACTGTATTTAGAGATGATATCACGGGGTAACATTAAAGTGTGCTCTTCGGTCTTAGAGTACACAGCCTCCTGGCAATATCAATTCCATCTCCAGTTCTGCTCTAATTCCTTCTCGCCATGCTACAACATACAGATTAAAAGGCACTTTAAACTAACATCGACATTGCTGGTATATTATTTAAGTATTCATTATTTAAATATTTTTTAAAGTATTTTAAAGTTATAAAGTTTTTTAAGTATATAAGTATCTATTAAACGAATGAGGAAATTTAAAAAATAAATTTCTAAGAATTAAAGTATTATAGGCATGAGCTCAGCTCACTGTGGGTCTTGCCCCATGAAACCCAGATCCCCTGTTCTCTTGCCCTCAGTTCCTCTCTGTTAGCATAGCACTGGCACAGTGGATGGTTACAAACTGGAGGTCCACTACATAGGGTTTTTCTAATACCTTATTCCTCTAGTAATTATATCATTCCAACTGGAAACCAGTATTGGACTTTTACTCCTAACTTCTATTGGATTATTGGAATCATAATCATGGTTTTCAGTTTTTCACATAATTTAAAAAATATGTCTCCAAACACATATAGCATTATGAATATAGTTTGTTGGCTTGTTTTTTGAGGACACCAGTGAGATTCTCTTTCTTTTATGACAGCACTCTAAATCTCTTTTTTCCCTGCCATATCATACTCCTCTCCCACTGGTTATATTCTTGTTCTCTCTGACCTCCTTAATATCTCTTATATCCAGTTGCATGTTCATCCTGCCCTCTAATCCCATCTGAAGAATATTAATTTAGGCCCTCATCATTTCTCATCTAGATTGCTGGAGTAATTTCCTGTTTCCTCAGCATCCAGCCTTGCCCCATTCCAGCATATTCTTCACCTGGCTGCCAGAACTATTTTTCTAAAATGTAAATTCTGTTATATTGTTCCTTTGCTCATAACCTATTGCCTTCAGGATGAAACCCAAACTCTTTAAGCCTTTCAAATTCTAGCCCAAGAGGTGCCTGCGATCTCCTTGGTTGCCACTAAATTGTCCCTAAGACGTCTGTCAGTGCCACTTTTCTGCTCCTCTGCCTAGCAGTCTTCACCAGCAAAGCACCTTGCTCTTACTACTCACATCACGCCATCAAGCCCTCAGTTACAAGTGAAGGTCTGTTTGGTGACTCTTATAGTTGCAGATGCGACTCTTGCTGAAATAGGGAAAGGGTTCCCCCCGACCCCCATTTTTACAGTTCTTTCATTTAATCCTAAAGGGAATAGACCATGGCTTTTTTGGGTGTTTTCAGAGGGGGAGATGATCAAATTAAAAACAAAATACTCTTAAGTAAAAACAAACAAAAACTTTGCCAAGTTCAAATAAAAAAAAAAAAAGAAGGTTACGGAAGGGAGAAGACATCAGAGGGGAATTGTGAATGGCAAAAAGTAGACAGGTAGGCCGGGCGCAGTGGCTCACGCCTGTAATCCTAGCTCTCTGGGAGGCCAAGGCGGGCGGATTGTTTGAGCTGAGGAGTTCGAAACCAGCCTGAGCAAGAGCGAGACCCCGTCTCTACTAAAATTAGAAAGAAATTAATTGGACAACTAAAATAAAATATATAGAAAAAATTAGCCAGGCATGGTGGCGCATGCCTGTAGTCCCAGCTACTCGGGACGCTGAGGCAGAAGGATCACTTGAGCCCAGGAGTTTGAGGTTGCTGTGAGCTAGGATGACGCCATGGCATTCACTCTAGCCCGGGCAACACAGTGAGACTCTGCCTCAAAAAAAAAAAAAAAAAGTAGACAGGTGCTCACTTCAGCAGCACATACACTAAAATTGGAACGATACAGAGAAGATTAGCATGGCCCCTGGCAAGGATGACACACAAATTTGTGAAGTGTTCCATATTAAAAAAAAAGTAGGCAAAATTAGGTTTTAGTTGTATTAATAATTCAGCTTCCATAGTGTTGGAACTAATTCAGTAATCAAAGCTTGACTTTCCAATGCTTACTACCAGCAGTTATATTTTACAATGGACAATGCTCAGCCATGAAAAAACAGATATTTCCTCTTGCTAAAAAAGGCCAGATTTGTATTCATTTTTCCATATTCCTTTCTCTAATCAAGTGTTAGATGTCAGCAAACTGACCTACTTTAAACAATGTTGACATATAATGAAAAGCAAACATACCAATACAGTTTGGCTGGCAGGCATTTGGGAAGAAAACGGAGGTGGGGTAATGGGCTGGGCCCTCCCACAGAGCAGCTTTTGGCAATGGAAGCATAACTTTAGGCCTTTTAGGTTTTCTGCTTTTATGCATCCTGAAAGCAGGCACGGGGAGGTAAATCGATAATTAGGGGTTCTTTAAAATAGAGATTTGTGGCCTGGCAGACTGCAACCTGTCTGTATCCACAAACACAGTGAAAACGCTCCAGCTCTTTATCTCCAGGTGTGTCTGGTCTATTCAAAGCTCTGGTGTACAGAGCTGCTTGGGTTCGTGTTACACTGCCCGAAAGATGGGTGTGTGAGACTCAGAGCAACACATCTACTAGGACATTAGCGGTGTTTCGAAATCTCATCTAAAATGATACGTCTAATTAGTGGTTGCATTCTTTGTCCTAAAACCAATCATCCTAAGTTTGACTTTAGCTCACTTCATTATGCAAGGGCTGAGTGCTCAGCCCCTCAGGGTTATGTTGTAAACTTAATACTAGGAAATAGGATTCTTTCTGCAAGGTGAATAAAAGCTACAGGGCAACACACAATAATTCTTAAAGTTCATAATAGCCCGAGAAATTCAAAGCTCTTTAACAAGACTTATATTTTAGAATGCTTTGTGGATTTAAAATTCCACTTACAATCATTTTAGTTGGAAATAAGTATTAATTGAGAACCTGTTTTATTTACAGTCCTCATACTAGATACTGTCTGTATACATCAGGTATGTGCTTATGAAATGTCTTCCTCTTTCCCTGTTGCTATCGCCTGGACCCACATCATTCCCTGCACACTGATTTTTCCATGCTTATTCGTTTTGTGTGTCTTTCATTTAAAATGAAAATATTTACCACGTGTGATTTATACAGTGGCTTAAAACCTTTATGAGGCACCTAAAATTGCAAGACAACTTTGCATTCTCATTTATAGGACCCTGTAAAGGAACTGCATACCTAATATTACAAATATGTATATATATAGATTGGCAGGACAAACTTTTCAAAACTTAAACATTTTAAATCATGAAATGTTTCAGACACAAAAAAAGCACAGAAAGTAAAAATATAACATAAAAGACACCTGTGTACCTACCACTGGCATTTGCCATATGTAACAATTTGCCACATTTCCTTCATACAGTTTCTATTTTTATTTTTTTAATTTTTTTGAGACAAGGTCTTGCTCTGTCACCGGGGTCAGAGTACACTGGCATTATAGCTCACTGCAACCTCAAACTCCTGGCCTCAAGGGATCCTCCTGCCTCAGCGTCCTGAATAACTGGGACTATAGGTACGTGCCACCACGGCTGGCTAATTTTCGTATTTTTTGTTGGGATAGGGTCTTGCTGTGTTGCTCAGGCTGCTCACATGAACTCCAGGTTCTGTTTTTAAAGAAAGCATTAATGATAGCATCAAAGGCCCCATCTTCCCTTCCTTCCCCCATCTTTTCCTCCTCAGAGTTAACCTCTATACAATCCTGCTTGCCCATATTTTTATCCTTTTATGACTTAGGTATGTTTTGTGTTTTTAAAATTTGCATAAAGGGTATATGTTACAGATCCATCACAATTTCTTTTTCATTTGACATTGTTAAGATTTCTCTACCTTAATGCAAGTAAGCTTTGCCATTCATTTGAACTACTGTTCAAATTCCACTGTATGAATATACCACTGTTCACGTATCCATTTCCTTTTTTAGGGAAGGGATGTAGGTTGGTCGTAATATTTTACTATGATACACAATATTTTATGATACACAATATAATATTTTACTATGACACACTAATATGAATGAACTATTCATCCCTCAGGTCCAATTAGCTCTAACTTCAAAATAATATATCTTAAATGTGACCACTTCTCCTGATACCACAACTACCCCAGTCCAAGCCACCATTTTCTCCTCCAGGAGCTCCTACGTGTCCCAGCCTTCGCTCTTGGCTCCCTGTCAGTTTACAGCCCACACAGCCCACGGGGTCAGGTTGGGTCTTTCCTTTCCTCAAAATCCTTCAATGACTTCCCACCATACCTGGAATAAATCCAGGGGGGCCCCAGTGATCTGGCCTCTCTCCCTCCTCTCCTAGCTCTCTGTAGTCCCGAGCGCGGGGCTCCTTGCTGTGCGCTGCCTTACAGCCTTTGAGCCAGCTGTTCGCTCTGCTCTGTCTGAAACCAGCACTTTCCTCTTCTTCCTGTGGCTTCCTCCCTGACTTTGTTCAGGTTCCTGATCAGGTATCACTTCCTCAGAGAAGACTCTCTGGTTTCTCTTATCTAAATGAGTACCTCTTTCATTTCCTAGCCCCTTATCCTGCTTTTAGTTTTCACCTTGCTTTTATTTCTCTTCTCAGAAGTCATCACACCTGACACTATGTTATTTGAACATAAACTCCCTGGACTTTGTGTCCCCAGTACTCAGAATAGTGCCTGGCATAATAGCCATTCAGCAATCTTTGACTGAACGAATAAATGAGAGAACATCAGTACAAGACTTATTAGGCACATTCTCTAGGACAGTACCTTGAAAACTTTGTTGATGATGAAACACAGTATGAAATACATTTTATCCGGCACATACACAAACACACAAAAGTGAAACAAGAGTTTCAGGAAACAGTCATACTTACTACCTTCATATTCTATTTCACTGACAGAAACACAAAGAAAAATACTGCACGATTCCGTGTATATGAGGTATATAACTCTAGGATCATAGAGTAGAATGGTGGTTGCTGGAGCTGGAGGGAGGCAGAAATGGGGAGTTACTAATCAATGAGCATAAACTTTCAGTTAAGCAAGATGAATAAATTCTAGGGATCTGCTATTCAACATTATACCTATAGTCAACAATACTGTATTATATACCAAACAAATTGTTAGAGGGTAGATCTCATGTTAAGTGTTTTTACCAACCACAATAAAATTGATAAAGTTTTAAAAAAGTATACACATGTAAAGATAAAAGAAAATATGCTAGTTGCAATTCACTAAATTGATTTCACAATCCAACAACAGGTTCAACCCACCGTGTGAAAAAGTGTTCTAGGGTATATATCTTGAAGTGGTTTTGCTGGGGTTTACTAAATACAGGCACGTCTTGGATATATTGTGGGTTCTGTTCCAGACTACAGCAAAAAAGTGAATATCTCCATAAAGTGAGTCACATGAGTTTTTTGGTTTCTCAGTGCATATAAAAGTTATGTTTACACTATACTGTAGTCTATTAAGTGTGCAATAGCATTTTGTCTTAAAAATGTACAAAATTTAATTTAAAAATACTTTATTGCTAAAAAAATGGTAATGATCATCTGCGTCTTCATTCAGTCATAACTTTTTTGCTTGTGGATGATCGTACCTTGATATTGGTGGCTGATCAGGGTGGCTGTTGCTGGAGGTTGGGGTGGCTGTGGCAATCTCTTAAAATAAGACAACAATGAAGGTTGCTGTATCAGCTGACTCTGCCCTTCAGGAAAGATTTCTCTGTACGATGAGATGTTGTTTGATAACATTTTACCCACAGTGGAATGTCTTTCAAAATTGGAGTCAGTCCTCTCAAGCCTTGGCACTGCTTTATCAACTAAGTTTATGTAATATTTGAAATCCTTTGTTGTCATTGCAACAATGTTCACAGTATCTTTGCCAGGAATAGATTCCATCTAGAGAAATCACTTTCTTTCTTCCTTCAGAAGAAGCGACTCCTCCTCCATTCAAGTTTTATCATGAGATTACAGCAATGCAGTCATCTTCAGGCTCCACTTCTAATTCTAGTTCTCTTGTTATTCCACCCCATCTGCAATTATTACCTCTGCTGAAGTCTTGAACTGTCAAAGTCATCCATGAGGGCTGAAATCAACTCCTTCCAAACTCTTGTTAATGTTGATAAAGTGACCTCCTCCCATGAATCACAAATGTTCCTGATGGCATCTAGAATGGTGACTCCTTTCTGGAAGGTTTTCAATTTACTTTGCCCAGATCTATCAGAGGAATCACTATCTATGGCAGCTATAGCCTTACAAAATATATTTTTTATGATATAAGACTTGAAAGTTAAAATTACTCCTTCATCCATGAGTTGCAGAGTGGATGTTGTATCACGAAAACAGCATTGACCTCCTTTTACATCTCCATCAGAGCTCTTGGGTGACTAAGTGTATTGTCAATGAGCAGTAATATTTTGAAAGGAATCTTTTTTCTGAGCAGTAGGTCTCAAAAGTGAGTTTGAAATATTCAGCAAACCATGCTGAAAACAGATGTGCTGTTATCCAGGCTTTGTTATTCCATTTAGAGAGCACAGGCAGAATAGATTTAGCATAATTCTTAAGAGCCCTAGAATTTTTGAGATGGTAAATGAGCACTGGCTTCAACTTAAAGTCACCTAACAAGAGAGCCAGCCTGTCCTTTGAAACTTTGAAGTCAGGCATTAACTTCTCTCTAGCTATAAGAGTCCTAGATGTCGTCTTCTTCCAATAGAAGGCTGTTTCATCTACCTTGAAAATCTGTTGTTTATGAACCCACCTTCATCAACAATCTTAGCTAGATCTTCTGGATAACCTGTTGCAGCTTCTACATTAGGACTTGCTGTTTCACTTTGCACTTTTATGTTGTGGCATCGTTTCTTAAATCTCATGGGCTAACTTCTGCCAGCTTCAAATATTTCTTCTGCAGTTTCCTCACCTCTCTCAGCCTTCATAGAATTGAAGAGAGTTAGGACCTTTCTCTGGATTAGGCTTCGGCTTAAGGGAATGTTGTGCTAGTTTGATCCTTTATTGTGACCACTAAAAATTCCCCCGTATCAGCAATAAGGCTGTTTCACTTTCTTAGCATTCATGTGTTCACCGGCAGACCACTTTAATTTTCTTCAAGAACTTTTGCTTTGGTGGGGTGTGGTGACTCACGCCTGTAATCCTAGTAGACTGGGAGGCTGAGGGGAAGGGAGGATCACTTGAGGTCAGGAGTTCGAAACCAGCCTGAGTAAGAGTGAGACCCGGTCTCTACTAAAAACAGAAAAAATTAGCCAGGCATGGTGGTACACCCCTGTAGTCCCAGCTACTTGGGAGGCTGAGGCAGGAGGATCGCTTGAGCTCAGGAGGTCGAGGTTGCCGTGAGCTAGGCTGATGCCACGGCACTCTAGCCCGGGCAACAGAGCGAGACTCTGTCTCAAAAAAAGAAAAGAAAAGAAACAAAGAACTTTTGCTTTGCATTCATAACTTGGCTAACAGTTTGGCACAGGAAGCTTAGCTTTGGTCATGCTTTCCTCACTAAGCTAATCATTTCTAGCTTTTGATTTAAAGTGAGAAATACGGGACTCTTCATTTCACTTGACCACTCAGAAGTCTCTGTACAGTTATTAATTGGCCTAATTTCAATATTGTTGTGTCTCATAGAATAGGGAGGGTAGAAGAGGGAGAGAGAAAGAAGGAGACAGGGAACAGCCAGTTGGTGAAGAAGTCAGAACACACAGCATTTAATGATTAAGTTTACCATCTTATATGGGTGTGGTTCATAGCACCCCAAAAGAATTACAACAGTAACATTAAAGATCACTTACGATCACAACAGATACAATAGTAATGAGAAAGTCTGAAGTACTATGGGAATTACCAAAATGTGACAAAGAGGCAGGAAGTGAGCATATGCTATTGGAAAAATGGTACTGATAGATTTCCTCAAATTAGGGTTGCCACAAACTTTCAATTTGTAAAAAAAACACAATAAAGGAAAGCACAGTAAAGTATTCCTGTATTCCAGAATTGCTCTCCAAAGTTAAACATTTACACTGGTAACATCTATTAAAACAAGCTATCTCCTTGTTTTAATTTGCATTTTTCTGATTACTAAAAAGATTGATAAACCAGAGATCTTATCCTTAAAAACCTTGTAAACCAAATTATTTTGTACTGCTCCAGGAGGCCTAAGAATTTCCTTATCAGGAACTTTCACAGGCAAAGTGACTTAATTTTCCCCTATTTGTTGAGTTTGGCAATTCCAAATTCTCATATATTTAGTTTTAATGGCACACAATTGTATTCCCAAGAGCACTAATGACAATTTTAATTCATCATTTAGTTGTTTGTTCATTCAACAAATATTTATAGAGGGTCGTGCTACTCCCAGTAATTTCGCCAAAGAATCTCTCCTCCTGGTGCCTACCTTCGAGACTCTGAGTTCTTTGTCCCTTGAACAGTGGCAATGACCACTAGACAGGCATGCTTAAGAAGGGCTGGAAGATTCCTTCCAATCCATTGTCCTTACTGGCTCGTTTTTTGTATTCAGTATTTCCAGAGAGGTACTCACAGCGTCCACCCACGCTCTCTTACTGCAAAGGAATTATTCCCGAGAGAAAGTTTTGAAATAAAAGGGAAAATGCGAATGTTTTCATTTCAAGAACTTATTTTAAATTGAAGATTATAATTAGGGTCTTTTAAAACAACCCAGTTCCTTTTTTCTTCGAAAAGCAAGTTTTTTTGCTCTTCACACACAAGCCTCACACTTTCATTATTTCATCGTAATGCCAAGTTTGATTAACAGTGCAATGAAAAATATCTTTCGTTCATTCTGATTCAGGTAATTGAAAATTCTAAAGGGAGAAAAGATCGCCAAGCCACAACGGTTCAGTCTTCAGTCTTCGTCTATGCCCCACAGACAATCTCTAAAGATTTACTGTGCTACAGGTAAGTCTCCACCAAACTGCAGCGGCTTTTTTTACCTTAAAAACCGCAAGTCTTATGTAAAACAAGTTGTCTTCCCGTGCTTTCTGGAAAGAAAGATCGGGATTTACCTCATTTTGTTGCTTCACATAATGGTGTGGTTACCAGATAAGAGGTACTACACGGAGGGACGGGGACTCGGATAATGAAGAGTGGAGTTACTCACAGATGCTATGATTTTTTTTTTAAATAAGCTAAACCGCACGCAGCAGTAACAGTGCTAAGTGCCAGGGCGCGTGACAGTCGCCACTCCCGCGCTGCTCTCCATTGCCCCGGGCTCCTTTCCCTCTGCCAGCGGGGAATTCATGCAAAGTAGCCTGCTTAACTCCGGCGCAATACGAACCACTTTCGCGCCACTCGCCCAGGACCGTGCAGCTGCATAAATACAGGGGTCCTGGAAGCCCCCAAAGAGCCACTTTTTCAAAGTGGATTTTAGGACTCTCCAAAGATATCCTTGGAGATGAGAATATATGAGAGAGTAGAGTTTTTTCCTGGGATTCGAGCGGGTGTGCACCAGGTCGGGTAATTACCGCAGCTTGCAGGACCTACATCCCAACGCGGGAAAGATGGCTCGAGCCCCGCCTCCCCGGGCCCAGGTCTGCCCGCCCTGCCCGCCGGCCGCGCGGCTCCCGCTACTGCTTAGTGGGACCGCTGCGCACGCGGCTGCTTCGCTCTCCCGGCTCCGAGCGCCGGCCTGGGTGCCCGCCGCCAGCATGGATGCTCGCTGCGTGCCGGTGAGGGCTGGGCGGGCGAACCCAAGGGAGGGGCGCGGTGGGGCTGGACGCGGGCGGGCGCGGGCCGGCTCTCCAACTCCGCAGCCAAGTGCTGCTTATCAACTGGTGGTCGGCCTGGGCGTCGCCAGCTTGGGCAAGCCCCAGATTTTGTGCACCTGGGGTAACTCAGGGCTAGGGGCACGTTCCCGCCGGGCGTGCGCACCCGGCGTGCCGGCGGTATAGAGATTTGAGCCGTTTTCAGGATGGTTGGCAGCGCACGTGCGCCCGCCGGAGGCCGGACAGCGGCTAGGGGCTGGCAGGTCCCCGATTGTGTCCGCCGTCCAGAGCCGGCCTCCCCGTCCCTTGGGAGTTCGCTCGCAGCTGCCCAGCCCTTTCCCGCACGCGACTCGGGCGGGTGCGTGACTCGCCGCTGGTGGCCCTCGGGCGCACTCCCCGCCGCGTCTAGCCTTAGCAAGAGCTGCGGCCGCTTCTCACTGCTGAGAGGAAGAGGGTGCGAAGTTTTAAGGTTTTGCGAGTCGGTCTCCTAGAACTTGGGTTGCGCACGTGGAAGGAGACATCTTTAGTCTCAGGCAGTGATTAAGTTCAGTTAAAGGGCTTGGAGAGCCAACCATTCTTCGACCATTTGCTCCTTTACTGCTCCTCCACCCTCACCTTCCAGCCTTATTCTCAGCTGCGGGACGTTACCCTGAATGGAACGTTACTTTTTGCTGTAACGGAAGCCGGAAAGTGGGGTCTGCTCCTGGAGAGGATAGAGGCGTGGGGGTTGGGTGAAAAGGAAGAGCGCGACAAGCTAAAAATAAATACTAGGAGTAGGCTGGGGCTCTTTGGGGGGTAGGTGGAAGGGGGCGTGGCATCAGTCCAGTCACCGCTCGGGTGGTGGAACTGGGCTTTGGTTATCCGGATGAAGAAAGCCTCACGTTGCTGGGCTTGGAATCTGACATACCTGGGTTCAAATTTGGGCCACCCTGGAAATGGAGTAATCCATTTTACCTCTCTGAGCCTCAGTTTCCTCATTTTTTAAGTGAGAATGATGATAGCACCTTTGCTACAAAAAATTAAGCATGATGTGAAAGCATTCTTAACATAATGCCTGGCATGAAAAACACCTAATATGAAATGGTATTAGGACTTGCCTACCGTAAAAGTTCATCTCAGTCATGACCATTTGCTTTACTTCTTTCTATGTCTTTTCCTCCCAAGATATTTGTATGGTAAATAACTTCTTGGCAGGTGCTGACTTGTTAAAGCTCAGCAAATATTCCCTGACATCTTGCAAAAGAATGCCTCCCTTGAGGCTGTCTTGGGCCTCTTGAGTGCTTGCAGGTAGATTGATGAGTGAATGGTGATAATTCCTGCAATAATGCAAGGAGCACTGCTGTTTTAGAAGATTGCAGACTTGGATTCTTCTTCCAGCCCTGTGATCTTGCACAATCTATTACATCTCCCTGGGGCCTTGAATTTTCTTATCTGGAAATTGGGGGGCTTCTGAGATCCTTTTCAATTCCTAACATTCATTGTGTCCTATTCACATATAGCTTTGATGTTTAGTAGCTCTACCTATTATCATGTCTTCCTGCCTTCCTAAAAGGATAAAAGACAAAAAACTTACTAAGATGATTGAATGGAGTCTACTTAGGGGCAGAGGGAGGTTGTGTTGCCATCATCATGAAAATAGTTTTATTTGCAAGAGGCTGAAATGCAGAATGTTAGGCAAAGAAGGAAGGCCAGAATGTTCTGTTCACTTGACATCGTAGCATTATTTTGTGGAATCTGTAGCAGAGCTTGCCCTTTTAAAGTTTTTGGTGTAATAAATCACTTCTGTATTCCATGGCCCTATTTAAGAAAATAAAAATATAGGAACCTAATGCAACACTTAAGAAATCTCATTAAATGTTAAGAAATGGCAGAAACCCTACCCTTTTTACACAACATAGGTGTCAGTAGCATTTGCTGATTAGTAGTGCAGGGCTGTTCAGTGTTTATGAATGGGTGAAGCATTTCTATATCTACAAATAGTTTGCACCTTATGAAAGGACTTTTAAAAACTTCAGTCTTGTATACCAAAAGGATGGCAGAAAGAGCTGAATGTCAGCCTATCGTAATAAAGTGCTAAAATGGAATCAGATATCCCACCTGGGCTTGGAGTGTTGTTTGACCTTGGCTGGGTTAATATATTTGATTTGTAAGAACTTGTATGGAAATAACTGTACCCTTCCTGATTGGAAGAGAGCCTATTTGGAAGCCTGCCATCTTGAAGTAGAGGTTCTGCCCAGTTTTTGTAGTTTGGGAAATTAACATCACAGTACATAGCCTAAAGCTTACATAAAAATACCTCATTAGCTTGATTTTGGCTGTGGGAGAAAAATTGCTCTGCCATTTTGTACTTTTGAAATTTCATTTTGGAAGTATAGTTTAATTTTTGATAAAGAAGTTGGATTTTAGGAGTTTAGCATTAAAAACTCCTGTGCAGCTCAGTATAATGCTAAGAGCTTAGGGGATCTTAAGGTGGGTAGAGAGGTAGCTCTACATGTGTTTGAGTAAATTTATAAATGTCAGTAGAATTTTCTTCCAAAGGGATCTCTTCTTATGATTTGGCCTTGTTTTGAAAATTTCATGTAACAATGCACATCCTTTTTCTAGGTAGGGTATAAGAAATGGTCGTATCTATTCTGTGCTGTTTAAAACTACTAAACTCAAAAATGATGTCTTTAGTTAAATGAAGTAAGCATCCCACTTAATAGTATCGCCATTTCTGTTTGTAGCAAAAGAATCCTAGAGGAAAGAAGAACTTGAAGAAATTCAGATATGTGAAGTTGATTTCCATGGAAACCTCGTCATCCTCTGATGACAGTTGTGACAGCTTTGCTTCCGATAATTTTGCAAACACGGTAAGTGCTGCCTGAGAATAAACAGAATTGAGTCTGCAGTGCTCAAAATGCCCCAAATGCTTTGTGCATGATTAAAAACTGCTTGCTTTTTGCCTACATTTCTATACAGCCCTTATGAAAATACAGTATGCACTGTAATTTCATTTCACTTTTTCCTGTGGTTCTAGGTAGTAATTGTTGGAGGTAGATTAGCTACTTATTCTATCCTTTTGAAATGTCGCCTAACCTAACATGCATGATGATTTGCCATAACAACTCAGAAATCATTTGTAAACCTCTGAACCGTTTTTCTTTGTAACAAAAGCCATTCTCTTGTAGTGCACTTGTAAATGTGATTTGCTCTCTGCACGGTTTATGGAAAATTGGTTCTTGAAAAAGAAAAAAATGCACAACCACATTTATTTATTTATTTTACAGAAACCTAAATTCAGGTCAGATATCAGTGAAGAACTGGCAAATGTTTTTTATGAGGACTCTGATAATGAATCTTTCTGCGGCTTTTCAGAAAGTGAGGTGCAAGATGTGTTAGACCATTGTGGATTTTTACAGAAACCAAGGCCAGATGTCACTAACGAACTGGCCAGTATTTTTCATGCCGACTCTGACGATGAATCATTTTGCGGTTTCTCAGAGAGTGAGATACAAGATGGAATGGTGAGTTTGAGAATTTCACCAATATCAAGAAGTAAGGTACATTTAGAGGCATGACATACTTGTTTTTTTAAAAAAAAATTTCTTACGATTTTCATTTTAGTCATGCCAGAAGATTTTGTTGACCTTTTTAAAATTTTGAGTGTTTTCTTCATGTATTAAAGCAGTTTTTACTTATATAGTCCTCCTTGTAAATCGTGAACATTTTGTAGGCTCTGAAAATCTTGAAAATTGGTGAGATAAAATTGGCTAATCTCCAGATTTCTATTACCACAAAAATCCAGCCTAATCAGGAAGCACATGAGTCCCAAAAATTAGCTACATTTGCATTTAAGTTCAAGTGCCCAGCCCAGTGCCTGGCATAGAGCAGGCCTTTAAGAAATGTTGGTTCCCATAGTAAACCTGTGCCTGCATCTTGAAAACCTGTGATAATGTATGCATAGGAGCTTGCATACGGATGATGACAATTTGGTTCCTTCCTGCTTCTACTTTTGCTCCTTGATTGGCTTTTTCTCTGCACGCTACCCTACCTTTATTCTCTGCCACCTGCTGCTGCATCTTAGTCCCACTCTTCCCTAAGCATACTGTGTACGTTTGCAGTCCAGTTTTCTTGTTCTGAAGACTTTCTCGACAAAGGAAGCAGTGTGCTGATTTATAGTCAGGGGCTTGCTCCTCGACTCGTTGTGGTCTGACATAGATTGACTGCCTGTGGATCACTACTTGAGTAACAATGGTAATAAGTGATAGTGCCTGGCCAAGGAGTGTTGTATCACTATCTAACTCTTAGTGATAATGTAATGTTTCCTGTAGTAAGTGATACTGGTCCAAATCAGCGCTTACTGAAGTTTATTGCTGTGGACAATCTGCAGATCTGGATGTGACCCAAGCATTAATAACCTGAATAATTTCTGGACAGTGTTTCAGTTCTTTCTAGATATTATTTGCTGTGATTAATAAAATGCCAATTGATTAAAAGTGTTACGAACTCATGAATGTTTTTGTTGTTATGTATTCTCTCAGTCCATGAACACTAAAATTCCTTATGGCCATTTGTGGGGGATTCAAGAAGTTTTTGAATGTTAAAGTGGATCTTTCATTTCTTGGACTTTATGGACGATATTTTTTTCTTCTCTCATTTTTTGTTTTTCTTTTTTTCCTCAACCATTACCACAGTCAGTTTTGGAATATTTTTATCACCCCAGAAAGAAACCTATACCCATTAATAGTTACTCCCCATTCTTTCCCAACAGCCCCAGCTCCCTGCAACCACCAATCTACATTCTGTCGCTTATTCTGGACATAAATATAATGAAACCATACAATATGTGGTCTTCTGTGACTGACTTCTTTCACTTAGCATAATGATTTCAAGGTTCATTTATGTTGTGGCATGTGTCAGTTCTTTATTCCTTTTATTGCAGAATATTCCATTATGTGAATAAACCGTGTTTTATTTATCCATCAGCTGACGGATATTTGAGTTCTTTGTACTTTTGGCTATTATGAATAATGCTGCTATGAACATTCCTGTACAAACTTTTGTGTGGACATATCCCTAGGAGTGGAATTGCCGGGGCACACTTTTAACCTTTTGACGAACTGACAAGCTGTTTTCCAAAGTGGCCACACCATTTTACATTCCTACCAGCAGTGTATGAAGGTTACAGTTTCTCTACATTCTTGCCAACACTTGTTATTTTCTTTTTGATTTAGCTCTATTAGTGGGTATGAAGTGGTATCTCATTATGATTTTGATTTATATTTTCTCAGTGACTAATTGTATTTTTAATGATGAAAACCTATATTACTCTTGGAATCTGGAAAGTTTTTTATTTCAAGCTTACAAAAAGTGGATCAGAGAGGTACTAGAGTAGTCAAATTCATAAGACACAGAAAGTAGAATGATGGTTGCCAGGACTGGGGGAAAGAGGGAATGGGAAGTTATTGTTTACTGGGCGTGGAGTTTCAGCTGGAGAAGATGAAAACATTCTGCAGATGGATGGTGGTAATGGCTGCACAACAACAAGAATTTATTTAATGGCATTGAGCTGTATGCGTAAAAGTGGTTAAAATGGTAAATTTTATGTGTATTTTATTACATTTTAAAAGTAGATTAAAGAAGACATTTTAATTCAGTTTGATACTGCTGTAAGCATTAAAGCCGTGTGTATAGGAGAACACATTTGTTCCTATAGCAGTTCTTTTAAAATACATGACCTATTTTTAAAGAAATGGCAAGGGAGGCAGGAATTTTCATAATGTGAAAATCCTAGCACTAAAGCGCAATTCTCACACTTTAAGAAATGTCTCAGAACCTAGGGGCTGTGAAGACAGCTTATATTGGCTCAGATAGGCTAGCATGGAGTTAAACTGCACTCAAATTGTTGTACTTTTTTTTTTTTTTTTGAGGCAGAGTCTCACTCTGTTGCCTGGGCTAGAGTGCCATGGCGTCAGCCTAGCTCACAGCAACCTCAAACTCAGGGGCTCAAGCGGTCCTCCTGCCTCAGCTTTCCTAGTAGCTGGAACTACTGCTTGTGCTACCATGCCCAGCTAATTTTTTCTATATATTTTTAGTTGTCCAGCTAATTTCTTTCTATTTTTAGTAGAGACGGGGTCTCGCTCTTGCTGGGGCTGGTCTCCAACTCCTGAGCCCAAAGGATCCGCCCACCTTGGCCTCCCAGAGTGCTAGGATTATAGGTGTGAGCCACCACGCCCAGCCTGAAATTCTTGATTTTGTTACCCAGAGCTATCAGTGTTCAGTTAAAAGTCATTTGGTGTAAGTGTCTTTTGTTCAAAAGGGATTTTGTAGTGAGACTGGTACAGTTTGTTCACCTGTCATCAAGTCGTTAATGACTCAATTATTCTGATTAACTAGCGGCTGCAGGCAGTCCCAGAAGGCTGTAGGACTCGCAGCCAATGCAGACTCTCTGGACCTCTCAGAGTGGCAATGAAGTTTCCAGCACGAAACACCAGGAGAGCAGCCAGCAAAAAAGCAGAGCCCCCTCAACCCTCAGATAATTCTGTGACTGACTCCAGTTCCGATTCAGAAGATGAAAGCGGCATGAATTTTTTGGAGAAAAGGGCTTTAAATATAAAGCAAAACAAAGCAATGGTAGGTATCTGAATTTGAATGTGTTAGAATTAATTCTTCCCTTCTAAGTGACTTATTACTACGGCCGTGTCTTAAGAATTATTTTCTGGGTAGTTGTGAAGTCTTCATAATGTGTACTTTAAAATGTATTTCTTTCCCTGAACTAACTTGTCTTCTTAATCTATTATAAATAGATTAACGCCGGGTTAAGTGTATAGGGGAATCAGAAACTCTTTGAATATGTTAACTTATTATTAAAGATAATGCTGTGAGATGTGCTATCGTATTTTCCGCAAGTTAGTTGCTCATTTTCAGCAGTTATTCTAAGCCAATGCTTTCTGTTTAATTTCCTCCCTTTTTAGCTTGCAAAACTCATGTCAGAATTAGAAAGCTTCCCTGGCTTGTTCCCTGGAAGACGTTCCCTCCCAGGCCCCAGCTCAGTAAGTAGAAGTCCTTGTTTGATTGGTAGTGTTTTGGGCAGGCCTAAGGTAACTTTCTGTTATATCTTAAAGTGCAATTTCCTTATTTTATAGACAGATAAAGGGGAACTAGTGGAAGCCCCCTGACGGATCTCTGGATGATATTCGTCACATCCTGGGTTGTTTGGCCTTCCCATGCTGGGCTCCTGTGGCAGTTAAATCCTCCCTTTTTTGAGGCAGAGGCTTGCTCTGTTGCCCAGGCTGGAGTGCAATCAGTCCTTTCCCCTTTCCCCCCAGCCTCCCAAGGAGGTGGGACTAACAGGTGCACACTGCCACACCTAGTTAATTTTTAAATTTTTTGTAGAGATGGGGATCTCACTGGCTATGTTGCTCAGGCTGATCTCAAACTCCTGGCCTCCAGGGATCCTACTGCCTCCGCCTCCCAAAGCACTGAGATTACAGGCTCCAACTACCGGTACCACACCCAGCCTCAAATCCCTTTTTTTTTTTTTTTTGTTGAGACAGAGTCTCACTGTGTTGCCCGGGCTAGAGTGCCGTGGCGTCATTCTAGCTCACAGCAACCTCCAACTCCTGGGCTCAAGCGATCCTTCTTGCCTTAGCCTTCCGAGTAGCTGGGACTACAGGCATGCGCCACCATGCCCGGCTAATTTTTTCTATATATTTTTTTCTCAGTTGTCCAATTAATTTCTTTCTAATTTTAGTAGAGACGGGGTCTCGCTCTTGCTCAGGCTGGTTTGGAACTCCTGAGCTCAAACGATCCGCCCGTCCCGGTCTCCCAGAGTGTTAGGATTACAGGCGTGAGCCACCGTGC